>BQNB010064767.1:0-35185 GCA_026074375.1 Tanacetum coccineum | reverse complement strand
ATGGGACACACTAGCTAAAAATTAGCCATCTTGTTCCCTTTCTTTTGTCTAGAACCGGTTAAAGGTATCCAAGGCTCCCGGGTGTTCTCGTTTTGTGTCGAAATCACCTAAAAGCTCGTAAAACTTGACCGTAAAATATTCCCTAAAGTTATTTGACATTTTTATTCACTTTAAAAATGTTTTTCCAATAACGTAGAGTATTTACTTGACATATTTTCATTTTAGACCTCCCAAAATCTCACTTGGACATTAACGGACGTGTCGGGACTCGTTTTTTGGCATTTCTCAAAAATTCACGGGTCAACCACACGGAACTTATAAAACACAATAGTATCCTCCAATAAGGCTTATCACACATAATAAACCATGAAATGCTTCATATCTCTTAAATTCATCACTGCCAACACTATACGATATTCTAAATAATGGGCAAACGCTAAATAGTCAAAGGACTAAATTAGAATATTCAAAACACGAAAAAGGTAAGGGTTATATTCTACCCCCCTTAAAAATAATTTTGCCCCTGAAATTCAACTATTATTAGCACTAAACAGATGCGGATACTTAAGCTTCATCTGATCTTCACGTTCCCACGTGAATTCAGGCCCACGTTTCGAATTCCACTGAACCTTGACGATGGCAATTCTACTCCGCTTCAATTTCTTAAACTCTCGCTCCATGATCTCCACAGGCTCTTCCACAAACTTCAACTTATCATCCACCCTAATCTCTTCTAGAGGGACTTGCAGTGTTAGATCAGCCAAACACTTCTTAAGGTTCGACACGTGGAACATGTCATGAACACCATTTAGTTCCTTAGGCAAATCTAACCGATAGGCCACAGTGCCTACTTTCTCTGTGATCTCAAAGGGTCCAACGAATCTAGGTGCTAGTTTTCCTTTCTTCCTAAAGCGTACCACATTTCGAATTCCACCGAACCTTGACGATGGCAATTCTACCCCGCTTCAATTTCTTAAACTCTCGCTTCATGATTTCCACAGGCTCTTCTACAAAATTCAACTTATCATCCACCCTAATCTCATCTAGAGGGACTTGCAGTGTTGGATCAGCCAAACACTTCGTAAGGTTCGACACGTGGAACGTGTCATGAACACCATTTAGCGCCCTACTCCACTCCCTGAGTATCCTACTCGAGATTTCACTATGTCAACAAGCTCCTTTAGAGGTGCACTGTTTACACGTCACTTACGTTATTTTTCGACACTAAGCTAGATGTCGAGTCCTAATCTTAGCTAGAACCAATCTACCACTTCACAAGATATACACACTCACTAGATCTACACAATATCCGAATCACACAAATACACAAGATAAATACAATAGAGATTTGGAACTTAGAAGAAGAGAGGAGAGATCACTAATTAACACTTTGTTTCTTGGCGAATACGAGTGTTTTTCTCTTGCGCTTGATAAAGAGGAAAGATGAGATGAAGAAGATAAGATGAGATCACTTGAAATCAGATCTAAGCATGTTAGTGATCAATATTTTTAGTGAGAGAAAGAAGAGAGAGAAAGAACTAAAAAATTTCGTGCAAAGAGGAATGTTTTTCTACTGGGAATAGAGCAGTATTTATAGACAGGAAATCTCAATGGTAACTAGAGGCGGTCCCAGTGGCCCCATATATATATGGGGGCCGCCAAGCCTATAAGGGGGTCGCCCCTAGACTCCGTTCCTGTTTTTATCTTTTTGTGGTGAAGGTTGTATCTGCTATGGAACCTTCTATTTTGGAGGGAAAATTTGAAATTCATATTTAAGTTTTTAATAAATTTTCTTTAATTTAAAAAATATTTTGTAATGGATTTTTAGAAAATAACTTTTGTAGAATTAAAAGTGAGTTTAAGAGAAAATATTTTTTGATCACTAATCTTCGCTTAATGATTTTATTTATCAATTACTTAAGTGATCACTTATCTTAGAAAGAAATAACAATTTCTCACTTAATATTTGTGTATGTTTATGTTTTATCATAAAGTTTTTATATTTTGTTATTATCAAAACAATAAGAGGTCGAAAAATATAAATAACGTTTTTATACATTATTTGTATTAACAATCTCCCCCTTTTTGATGATGACAAAATACAAAATCATTTGATAAATTAAAGGTTTTCAAATTATAAATGAGTTTTGTTTTATTTTCTCCCCCTTTTTTGTCATTCAAAAAAGGGATGATCGTCGAGGGTGTAGAGGTTGAGAAGAAATCGTACGATTTCAAAGACTCCCCTTTATGTGAGCTCCCCTCGTTTTGGGGGCACAAAGGGAATCGGATCTTAGAAATTGTTTGCTACAAAACAAGGTTAAAAGTACAAGTGCAAGACAAATATCGCATATAACATAACTTGAGATTTAGTCACCCATAAGGAGTTTTATTCCATAAGTAAGAAACTTATACAAAGTAAACAAGATTAATTAGCTAATACAACATGCAATATAGCTAAAATGAGCAAGGAAATATTAATTTATAAGTTACATTCATCTTATACATACAAAGAATAAATATGTCTAGCTTGATTCATGATTCATAGGGGATGACTTTGATCAAAAGGTTAGGGTGACCCATTTATGAGAATTTTTAAGAACATTTCATAGTGGTGGTGGAAAGTGAGAGGTGATTGCGGTAGTGAGAAGATACTCAAGATGAGCAAACATGATGTTCGTCTCATCTCTTAGGGTTAAGAAGAGGTTTCGGTTGTGGGAGCAACATATACAAGTTGACCCATGATAGTCATGATATTTGTAGAAAAAAGGATGGCCCATGATAGGAGGTTGAGGTTGAGGTGAAGATGGTGGTGTTGGTGGTTCAAGATTTTCAAAAGGTGATAGGGAGAGAGTGATATCCAAAAAAGGATAACTTTGAATTGGTTGAGGATTTGATGGTCTAGGAGGTAAATCCAAGTTGTTCTTGAGCAAAGGGTTTAGTGGTTGAGAAGAAGTTGGTTCATGAGAGGATGGAGGTGAGATTTAAAGTTTTGATTGAAAGGAAGAAGGTGTATCTTCATGACTTGTTGAGGGGTCATTGGTTGACAAGGTTTTGGATGGTGCATTTGAAGGAGTTGGAGATGAGAAAGTTGTTGCGGGATAAGGTGTGGTATTGACATCTTCATCACTAGAGATGTTAACAAATAGTTGTCTAGGAGGGATTATGGTTAATTTGATTTTCTTGGAAGGGTTGGAAGAAGAAGCATTGGTGGAATTCTTGGTGAAATGGTATGAGGAAGATGAAGATGATGATAGAAGTGGAGAAGATGGCTTATTTAGTTAGGGAGGAAAGGATTAAAATGGAAAAGCATGAGAGTTGAAATCTCATATTCCAAAAGTGGTTTAGTAAAATGCAGAAGGTTTAGCTAGGTCTAAGAGAGAATAGTCAACTAGCCAGAAATTCGGAGTCACAGTTAAATATTTTGGTGACTTTGATGTGGTCCCAAATATGTAGGGGCCGCCCTTATATATGGGGGCCATTTTCTGAAGACAGGAAACTTTCCAGTTTTCCTGATTTGCTATAAATCCTGTAAAAAGGTTACCTAAACTTCCCCTTTTTCAGTCAAGCCTATTTCATCATGAATCATCTAATATTCGATAATCAAGTTCACAATATCAACTATCTTAAGTTCTATAAGGAAAGCATATGTAGGAAAATTTACTAAAAGGCAAGCATGCATAATATCTATGTAGCAAGATTGTATCAAGGTGCATGGCAAAGCATGGCGTTCTAGGATGGATAAAAAATGAAAAGATTCATCCATGGCTAGTTATGTTGCCATACTAAGTGCTAATCTATCCCATAACATTTGTTCAAGAATACATCCTCATATAAGTGTAAATAATATAAATAATAATGTCATAAAGCGATTTTTCCCATTGCTCACTTCTTCATGTTTCTCCACAAGTTTCTAAGACCTTTTTTGATTGACCTTAACCCACCACAATGCTCATCTCGAATTTGGACGTGACGGTTGATTATTTCAGTTTGACGGGTGTAAAAGGGTTCTAAGTGAGGGTCAATGTTGGGTGGATTTTGAAAAACTTGGGGAACTTCATTTGTTAACGAGTTGACATAACGAATGGGGGAAGGAGTGCTTGTACGCGAGGTCCCTTCGTCATTTCCATCATCATCATCATTAAAATGTGAGGAGGATGGTTGACCGAAGGTGGAGTAAGAAGAAGTGGAGTGACGACCTCTTGTCATGCCACGATCCTTTCTAGCCTTTCACTCTTTGTGAGCGCCAAGAGGATCCATGACACGATCGTATAAGACATATAACTCATTTGACAACTCGGGATTTTCACTAATGATGAAGTTAAACAAACGGGTTAGTAACATACCATAAGGTAGAATTAACCGGGATTGCTTAGTGACCCACTCCATTCTTTTCACCATGTAATAGGCGATATTGAATTTATCAGAGTTGGCAACATAATAAAGGATATAACAAAGACACTCGGGAACATGGTCTCGATTACCCCCTAAGCAAAAGACATTTTCCCGAATTATTTCTTCTAAAGGTTTCAAAGTTGACACAACTTCTACAGAGTTTATGTATTTATAGTCTTGAACTCATTTCTTCCTTTAATGGATGCAGAGTGACTTGACCTTCTCGATCTTCTCAAATATACGAGATGATGTCATCGGGAGAAGGGAGGTTGGCCTGATATGGACCTTCTGAAGGGGCACCATATACCAACTCATCAAGTAACCATCTGTCAGTAAAGACACACGCACCCGTACAAGGTATGTCAAGAATTTGAGCAAATTCCTCAAGAGAATAAGAAAATAATTGATTTTGAATGACAAATTCGATAAACATTTGACCTTCATTGGAGTAATTGAGTTGAAATTGACTATAAAATCAGAATGTAACATGGACAAGTTTCTGTTGTTTTTCAAGGAGACAGGTGAAACCGGGCAAAGTTAAAATAAGACCGTCGAAATAATTTAAATGCGCAAAGTTTTCAAAAACAACCCGACCCTCATAAATGTAGCGATTTTCGAGGTTTATTAGTTTTTCTTTTATGGGTGTACGAAATTTATGTGAAATCGTTGGGATGTAGTACTTTTTATTTTTATAATCTTTCGATGATTTGCGAGGCATTGTCACCTAAAGTAAAATAATCAAGATCACATTTTAATTGCTTATACTTGTATTAATGTTTTGAGTTCGTTCATAGTGTGTGTCTATATGCAACAAATGTGGAGTAACGATTAACTTGACCTAAGTATAAAATCCTAAGAGTTAACCCAAACGCTCCTTAATTTGATTTTGCTCAAACAAACAAGTTGAAAAATACATATGAATTATGTATCTCAAAATTTGTTCATGAGATCATTATGCATGTGTTTGAAAATGTTTTTAGATTGTATTGACAATGCATAACAATAATTTTATTTTGTTCCTAACGTGAGTGATTTGAAAAATAAATTTGGGGTTTTGGTTCAAAATCAATTTTTCGACAAAGTCACCAATGTATGCAAATCCTATGTCTACGGGATGCATATTTGTTGTATATTGTATCCTAGTAGTCCTAAATGTACAAAATTAAAAGAAAAATAGAAAATCCCCATTTTTAATTTTGATGTTCATCATGAACCCTAGACTCAAATTGAAAGAAAATAAATGAAATGACTTACAATTGATAATCTTTAAGATGTTGTGGATGATTATAGATGTTAATTTGATCTTCAATTAGAGTTTTAGTGTTTGATTTTGAGTTTTTGGGTGGTTTGAGTCGTGTTCGTCGAGTACAGCAGATAAGGGGGTGTTTGTTTTTGTGTTTTGAATTTTTTTGATTAAGTGTTCAATATTGTGTTCTGCTGGTGGCGGTCCCATATCTCCTGGCGGTCCCAAATATATTAGGGGGCCGCCTATATGGGGGCCACCCTCAGCGAGGGATTTTGACTCAGTTTTTGACGAATTTTTTTTGAAGAGGAGTGACGTTTTAATTTGCATTTCACGAATTAAAAGTGCTTAAAGTACTCCGGATGAAGTAATTAAGTTGTCACGACACGGAATGGAACACGGACTAGAATCAAAACTAGAAGAAGGAGAAGCGGACTCATAAGATTTATGGAATGTGTTCCATCATTCCTAAACCAAGACGTAGATAGTTAAACGATTCACGTTTAAGGGGTTTGGTAAGGATGTCGGCAATGTTGTCGACGGACGATACTTTTTCGATTAAGATATGTTATTTCTGGACATTATCATGAAGAAAATGATGACGTATTTCGATGTGTTTGGTACGAGAATGTTGCACCAGGTTTTTGCTAAGACAATTCGCTCCTTTGTTTTGTCAATACTTGATGGAACGTCGTCGTGTCGATACGTCGTAGTCGATGAGAGCAGTTTCATCAATAGTGCTTGTTGACATGCCTTTCCGAACGCTTACGGATTCGCTTCTGGTAGTGGATAGTTAGTAGCAAGAGCGGTTCTGTTTTCGTCGAGAAACAAGATGTTAAACAACTTCCAATGAATGTATAATACCGCTAGTGCTCTCCTATCCACATATTCTCCCCATTGATCAAAGTCATGGCCATTACTACTACGGATGTCTTATGACTGGTCCCTTAGGTATCATAATCCTAAGTGCGTAGTGCTTTTTAATGTATCAGAAGATACGCTTAACTGCTTCAAGGTGAGAGGTTTTGGGATCCTCTTGGGAAACGCGGCACAATTACAGGGGAACCCCACTAAACATGATATCAGGCTATTGCGTTTTGGGTATAAGAAGTACTATCATGCCTCGATACTTGGTACTATCTACGACTCACATCTTCTCTTTCGTGAGTTTAGCATCGGAGGGACATGGGGGTTTTTCATTGGTTTAGGAATTTCTAGCCAAATTTCTTAAGCTTTTCTTTAATTTACTTAGATTGATTAAAGAAGATACCATCTTCTATTTGTTTTATTTGTAATCCAAGGAAGAAGTTATGTTCACCCAGGTCATGTCATCTCGAACTCGTCATTGCATGTTTTTGGCAAATTCATCACACATGTCTGACATGCAGGTGACGAATATAATGTCATCGACATTATTTAAACGATGATGAGATTTGAATTTTCTTCTTAGTAAAAAGGAGTGTATCTACCCATTCCCTTTTATATTCTTGTTAATTAGGAAGCTTTTAATCTATCATACCAAGCTTTGGGTGCTTGTTTAAGACCAAAAAGAGCTTTCTTTAGTTTATAAACATGATTCGGTTTTTCAAAATCAATGAATCTCGGAGGTTGTGTCACGTATACCTCCTCATTGATAAAACCATTCAGGAATGCACTTTTTTCGTCCATTTGGAATAGTTTAAAATCTAAGGCACAAGCATAGGCTAATAATATTACAATAGACTTAAGTCTAGCAACCGGGACATAAGTTTCATCATAATCGATGCCCTCTTATTGGTTGTAACCTTGAGCAACTAACCTAGCCTTATTTCGAGAAACGATACCGTTCTCGTCTAACTTATTTCTAAACACCCACTTAGTTCCTATAATTGTCATATTCTTAGGTTGTGGAACTAACTCCCAAATGTCGTTAGCAATGAATTGATTTAATTCTTCTTGCATAGCGACTATCCAACTTTCATCTCCTAAAGCTTCATTCACGTTCTTAGGTTCTATAGTTGATATAAAACAAAAGAAGTTACTTTGGTTTTGGGCTTGTGACCTAAGGGTTCTTTGGTTAATGTTTCCTATGATATTTTCTAACGGATGGTTCCTAGATTCCTTAATATTGACTATTTCGTTAATTTCTAGTGTTTCATCCTCAACAACATTTTCTAGGTTTTTCTTTTCGGTTGCCCTAATAGCTTCTTCTTCATCTAAGTCATCATCCACCAAGGGTGATGTCTTAGAGAGTGGAGGAGTTTCATCGAATGTCACGTTTAGTGATTCTTCGATTTTCCTAGTGTGTTTATTAAGGATGATATAGGCTTTACTATTTTAGGAGTAACCTAAAAAGACACCTTCGTATGACTTTGGGTCAAACTTGGTAAGGTAGTCTTTGGAGTTTAATATGAAGCATTTGCTTCCAAACACTCTAAAATAGTCAAGAGTAGGTTTCTTACCTCTCAAGAGTTCATAGGGTGTTTTTTCCTAAGATGGCTCTAATTAGGATTCGATTAAGAATGTATGTTGAAGTATCTACGACGTTACACCAAAACTTTTGTGGTAACGATTACTCGTTTAACATAGTTCTACTCATTTCTTGTAGTGTCCTATTTTTCCTTTCAACCACGCCATTTGATTGAGGTGTGCGTGGAGCTAAAAAGTTATGTGTAATACCGTTGGCATTACAGAATTCTCCAAATTTCACCTCATTATCAAATTCCCTACCGTGGTCAGTTCTTATTGACACTATAGTACATCCTAATTGGTTTTGAATTTTCTTACTAAATATTTGAATTGATCGAAGGCTTCGGTTTTGTCCTTAAGGAATCTAGTCCAAGTATACCTAGAGTAGTCATCTACTATGACTAAGGTGTAGCGGTTTCCTCTGTAACTCCGTACGACGGATGGACCGAAAAGATCCATGTGAAGAAGTTCTAAGCATCTAGTCGTTGAGACTACATTCTTAGCTTTGTGACTAACATGAGCTTGTTTTCCAATTTTGCAAGCATCACAAAAGTGTTGATCAAACTTAAGCTTAGGAAGGTTTCTAACTAGTTCCTTAGATGCTAACGATTGAATGAGATGCATATTTGCGTGACCTAATCTCCTATGCCACAATGTGGAATTTTCATCAATCGTAAGACAAATTTTGTCTTTTGGCTTATTTCCTAATTTCATCACATATAAGCATTTCTTCCTAATACCTCTACCTATGACTTTGCCGTCCTTAGTGATTTCACTATCATGTTCAGAGAAAGTTATTCTACACTTATTATCACATATTTATCCTATACTTTGCAAGTTAAATCCTAAGTTATCAACATGTTCTACATTATCTATATTGAGAGAGTTATTAGAAATCGTACTGCCAATGATGTTACGCAAGATACTAAAAAATATGTTACTCCATGTATGTCCTTGTATGGAAGAAGAGCTTTCGGTTACCCGTCATATGTTTAGAGCATCGAATATCTTTAATCCATTCGTCGGGTTCTAAGTCGACTCCAAGACATATCTATTTATATAAGACAATAACTCAAGCATTTGGTCCCCAATATCTCATGGGTCCAAAATTGTTAGTGCTAAACATCCCTTGCATTTGATGCAATTGATTGGGATGTGGAAATGGAAGACACATTTCCCATGGTATATTACTTTAACGAGGAAAATTGTTCCAAATTACGAGAAAGCCATGAGGTTGGTTTTGTCAACCAACATTCCTTTTTGGTTGCGGTGTTTTAGCACGAGGATAATTTGTATTGACTCTTCTAGGAGGTGGAGTTTTTGATCTAAAGTTTGGTTTTGGAAATCCAACTCCAGGTTTTGACAATGGTTTGTAAAATTGTTTAACTACATTTTCACTAGCAACGGGAACTTTGACTTTGTTTACAATTATGTGTTTTGGTCTAGGACCCAAAATAGATTTTTGAAAAGACACACTTTTCTGATATCCAGGCGTTGCTGGTGGCGGTCCCATAATTGATTTGGGGGCCGCCTGAGCACTTTGGGGCCCGCCCATGTTTATGGGACCTCTATTAGAAGACGCCTTTTTCTGAGCTTTTACAAATTTTATTTCCTTAGTTCCACTAGATGATGCTTCGAATGAATTAAACCCTAAACCTAATTTATCACCGTAGAGTTTTTGATTATTTAACATTTCATTTAAGCAATATGTACTCTTTTCAAATCTATTTAATCTAATGGATTCTTCTTTGAGTTTTTAATTTTTAATTTTAAGAGATTGGCAAAATGTGCATTCGAGATCAACTCTTTTGTTTTTCTCGAGTGTGGACAATTTATCTTTTAACTCCTTAATTTCCTTTTCTAAGCTATTTCTAGTGGCCTTCAATATTTTGTTTTTAGTTTATCATATTCATTATCTAGAGCTAAATCATCTATTGATGAATTTTCATCACTAAAGTAAGAGGATTCGGAACATACCTCATTTGGTGTTTGAGCTACTAGACATGCTTCGTTATTGACCTTCTCATCATCTTCTTCACTGCTATCACTCCAAGAACCTCCAACGAATGCTCTTTGGTTCTTGTCTCTCGGTGGCTTTGGACATTCTCCAATAAGATGATTCGGGTCGCCGCATCTAAAGCATTTTTATCACTTTTACCGTTCTTATCATTACAGCTTCTTTGGAATGTCTTTTTGTCGTTCCGAGGTTGTCTCACGAATCTACCTCTTCTTTTAAAAAACTTCTTGAAGTCTCTTACCGCCATGGCATATTCTTCGTCTTCACTCCCGGAAGTCGAACACTCTTCATTACTAGATTCTTTCTTAGCATTTAAAGCAAGAGATTTCTTTTTAACTTTTGCTTTGACTATTTTGGAATCTTTTTTGATGATCATTTCGTGAACTTTAAGGTTCCCAATGAGTTCAAAGAGACAGTGATGTCAAGTCTTTTGATTCCTCAATTGCCGTAAACCTTGCTCTCCATTTAGGATGTAGAGCCCTAAGAAACTTCCTTACATAGTTCTTATTAGAATAACCTTCATCAAGAGCTTTAAGACTAGTAACGATAGTATTAAATCTAGCAAAAGCACTATCTATAGATTCGTCTTCGAAAATAACGAATTGTTTATATTGTTGAACCAAAAGGTCGATCTTATTATCTTTGACTTGATTATTACCTTGATGAGTGATTAACAAAGTTTTCCAAATATCTTTTGTCTTATTACACATAAAAATTCTTTCATATTTTTTTCTTGGCAAAGCATTGTAAATAATCATTTTGGCTTCATTATTTTTCGCAAGCCTTCTTTTAAGTTCAACACTTTATTTTTCAAAAGGGACAACATCATCAAGTTTGGTTTTTGGATTTTGAATAATGGGTTGAAAATCACCGTTAGTAATAACAAGCTAAAGATCTAGGATATTTTGATTTAACATATGTTCTGAATTCTATTTTTCTAATAATATAAAACTATCGCTTTTCAAAAAGCGGAGGGTTTTGAATAGATTTCTCTTTCTAGATATTTGTCAAACTCTATAGATCGAATTCAGCTTAAAATACAATATATTTTAAAATCTTGAGTGAACCTGGCTCTGATACCAATTGTGGAAACTAGAAAGGAGGGGGGGAGGTTGAATAATTTACAGGTTCTTTTTTGTTTTAAAAGTTTGCTTTCAAAAATGTTTAGATTCGAGTTATATGTTTAATCAACCAACAATATGAACAAACAATTACTATCTAAACTATGCCTAAATAACAATATCAATAATAAGTAAAGAGATAAGGAAAGGAACAATCAAACAAAGACGCCAAGATTTTATAATGGTTCTGATGCGAAGCTCCTCTTCGCCTTACTCCACGCCTCGAGTATCCTACTCTAGATTTCACTATGTCAACAAGCTCCCTTTAGGCGGAAAAAACTGTTTACACGTCGCTCACGTTATTTTCCGACACTAAGCTAGATGTCGAGTCCTAATCTTAGCTAGAACCAATCTACCACTTCACAAGATATACACACTCACTAGATCTACACAATCGGATCTACACAATATCTGAATCATACAAATACATAAGATAAATACTGTAGGATCCCGTTAACACTTCATAACACGAATCAATCACGGATCAAGAACTAGAAATGAGAAAGAGAGGTGAGTTGATTTAGAGAGAGAAAGAGGAGAGATAGTTGAGAGAGAAACTAGAGATATTATTTAGAAAATGAGAAGAGATATTTTTCTAAGTGAAAAATATCTATATATACCCTTACACATTTAATGTGACCCGCGGGATATTTAACTAGGACTCGGGCTCGGGTTTTGCTTGGGGAATTAAAACCCGAAAAACATATAACATTATTAGATTTAACTTCGGCCGATTCCCGATATTATACTATTACAACATTAACTAATTATGACCAAGACTTAAATACATAATGAACGAACTTCATGTTCGACTCAAATAATTTGAGGCTAAACAATCTCCCCCGAAGTGAGTTCATTGATGACACTCCTTCATGAGATCAATGAGATTGCTTTTGACGTTAAGCTCATATGGTCTTGGTCTTTCTCTTTGTTATTTGTTGTAGGCTTGTTCCTTCATGCTTTGCGATCTTGACTTTAACCTTTGTCATTGTCTTTTACGTCTGTGCCATCTTGCGATCTTATGACTTTTGACAACATGCTCTATTCTACTGCATCATTTGAAGAAATAACTTTATTTCAGAGTTTGAGAAAGTCTTTGTCTTTAAATCTTGAGCTTTTTTGATAGCAGTCTTGTAGATTGGAGAATTTGAATGGGATTAAGGTTGCCGTTCACACCCGTTTTGACTGCAGGTTTACGTGAGTGATATAACGAGAAAAATTGATTTGAAAATCAATCGACGTGCCACTCGTAAAAGTTTTTTTGTAACACATCGAGAGTGTCATGTTTTTATCAAAATTCATCAACTGTCAATTCATTACTGGGACCCATCTCGTGATCAGTTTCTGTCACAAGTTTGATTCATTTGAATCTCGCAAGGTCACCTTACCAGAGAGATTGTTTGATGCTGGTCAAGAGGCATTTCCATCTGCATTGTGAATACATTAGATCACTCGGATGTTCTTCAATATCACAATGAAATTGTGTAGGACTCTTGATAACAGCTTGTAACCTGATGTGTTCACCAAGTGTTTGGAAATGGAATGTGTCCTAACGATGTTTTTGATTGATCTCTTGGCTTAGACTCGATTAGTTGCATTTTGGTTTTAGTAATCTAGAGGTTGGGATGCATATTGCCACTATTCAATATCAAACAACACGGAGTGAGATGTCAATAGATAAATGTGTATCTCCATGACAATGAGACAAGTTTTTGTTAAGAGAAAACTCCGAAAAGGCCTGAGAAGGGTTGTGCATTTTTGCATCACTGGGTCCATGATGTCGTTTTCAATGTAGCAATCACACTTGTGATTCTGACAGCCATATGTTATTGACCCGGTTTCTGCCTTATGTTGTGTGGAGGTGCTTCTATCTTTAGACCCTTTATCCAAACATTCTTTTTCCATTCTTCAAACGCCTTCAATGCTTACCAAGACGTCATTACTACACCCTTGGTTTTGATTGTTCAGTGTTAGTCAATCATTAGACGGGCATTATTCCATATACATTCATCTCTAATCCATAACTAAGTGACGGCTATTTCTTAACTTTGGGATTATCCTTGGGTAGATCCTCGGTTTGGTTAGATCATAGGATTGATTCCTAACCTAACCACCTTATGACTTCAGAATCGTCGTGAAATTAAGATGTTGTTGGGAATTAGATCGAACCATAAAACCTTTTCTTACTGTTCAGCACATTGAGTCGATTAGATCATATTTTAAATATATTTTCTCCCCTTATTTTAAATAATAAACACTTAGTTTTTGAAATACCTTGTGATTAAAATATGTCTCTAAAATTCCGTTGGAGAAAATATTATCAGCATGAATGGTTTGGAACATTTTGATAATGTTTTGAATACATATGAATGGTCGATGTTGATGTATCCAAGAACATTAAAACTTTGTGTTTCGAAAAATCCCCTCAAAAAAATCAGGACCAATTAAGAAATTGTTGTCTTTTGAAAACATTGTGAGGGTTGGAGTGTTGAACACACAATTTTAAAAGATTATGAATTGTCATCGAGAAATTCTTGAAAAATTGTGTTCAACTTTTTGAAAAACCAGATGTTAGAGGACTTCTCTTCTAACGGTAAGGGTAAGCGCACTGAAACATACACTATCCTTTTTCTTGAGCTAAAAACATTGAATGTCTTGTAAGAACAGCTCAAGACCGAGAAACGTTAATTTTCTCGTTGTGAGGATAAGTTATAAACCTTCCTTTATTTGAAGTTCGGGTTATGTACTGATATTTGCACATAAGCCATTTAGAAAATTAGAAATGACATGTTTTGAAACTATTTGTAACTCTCGCTCGAACTTCATTTACACACCCGTGTCAATGTTAATCGACATTTCTAAGCACGTAAATGTTATCGATTCCAAGAGACATGTCGAGAAGAATCTTTTTGGAAATTTTCTGATTTTCTGATTTTGTATTTATTTACCTGTTGTCCTCAGCATTGCTATATGATGGTGGAATAGTAATTCCAACTCTTGTCGTGATGTAGCTGTCTTGACTGCTAGAGGAACAACTTTTGGAACCAGCTTTGAACTTGACGGTTCATTGCTGTGGTCGTGAATTCCGAGTTCTGAACGGTTATGATCAGAAGTCATTTGATGAAGAACGAGGCCTGAACTGATGTGAACAGACGTCATCTCCATGAAGACCGAGGCTTGATCTGCTGCGATCAAACGTCTTGTGAACATTGAGGAACGGGGCCTGAAGTGTTATTTTCAGCAGACACCATTTGATGATCATCAGATTAAAATTCCTTGAAGCCCTATTTTCTGAGATATCTGTCTTTTCCGCAACCAAACTCTGAGTCCTTCCTTATGGGATTTGAAACGATTATACTTTGTATTAAGAGGATACATTGCATAACATCAAGAGCTTGTTCGCTTTCACATTGGTTAGGGATATCTTCATTTGAACCATTTGGGGGTTCACTTTCAACCTTATTTGTGCTAAAGGCGAGTATCTTTCCAGTAGGAACCCATCTAAGACCAATTTTTTCTTGAAATAAATTCATTACCGTCGGTTTCCACATAAGACAAGATTAGGAGTCATTGTTTCTTTATGCACAAGAAGTGTTTTTGATGAAAACCGATGTCCTTTTCAGGATCTTGTCTTTCTGGTTTCTTTGCAAACTTGTTTTGCTCTACGGGTTTTTGTTTCTTGTGTTGTTCTTATTGGAATGGAACCTTTTAGCATGTGAGTTGATTCTTTCAGGGAAATATTTTCACACTATAGAGATTTTGTTCTATTAGTTAAATACATATAGGATTTGGAAACTTAGAAGAGTGTGTCTCTCTTGCACTTGATAGAGAGGGAAAGATGAGACGAAAAGATAAGATGAGATCACTTGAAACAAAGAATCTAGCATGTTAGTGATTCAATATTTTTAGTGAGAGAAGAAGAAAGAGAAGAACTGAAAAATTTCGTGCAAAGAGGAATGTTTTTCTGCTGGGAATGGAGCAGTATTTATAGACATGAAATCCCAATGGTAACTGGAGGAGGTCCCGGTGGCCCCATATATATACGGGGGCTGCCAAGCCTATAAGGGGGTCGCCCCTAGACTCCGCTCCTGTTTTTGTCTTTTTGTGGTGAATGTGTTATAGCTATGGAAACAACTTCTTTTTTGTGGCGAAAAGTTGAATTTCTAATAATTTAAGTTTTTAATAAACTTTTACTTTTTATTAAAAATATTTTGTAAAGTATTTTTAAGAAATACTGTTTAGGACATTATTTGTATTAACAAAATTAGGGAGTTTCCCCTTCTTCCTCAAAGCGTACCACACTTTGCCAAGGCGGACACTCTTGAGAAAGACATAGTCACCTACACTAAATCTAGTGGCTTCCTCCTCTTTATCGGCATAAATTTTCTGGCATCACGTCGCAGCCTTAGTTATCCTTAATCTGTGAGATTTTCTCAGTGGTCTCTTGCACTAACTCAGGTCCTATCAAATGACCCTCTACAATCTCAGCCCACATAATCGGGGAACGACACTTCCTACCATACAAAGCCTCAAATGGCGCACACCTCACACTAGAATGATAATTATTGTTATATGAAAACTCGACCAATGGAAGATGAACGTCCCAACTTCCCCCGAAGTCCAAAACGTATGCCCTTAGCATGTCTTCCAAGGTCTGGATCGTACGCTCACTCTGATCGTCGGTCTGAGGGTGGTAAGCCGTACTCATGTCTAATCGGCTTCCTAATGCCTCTTGCATTGACTGCCAAAACCTCGATGTGAACTGACTATCACGATCAGGATATGATCGAGATCGGTACACCATGCCTAGCAACGATCTCATTCAGGTATAACCTAGCCAATCTATCCATCTTATAATCCTCACGCATAGGTAGGAAATGAGCAGACTTAGTCAATCGGTCCACAATGACCCAGATTGTATCATGCCCACTACTAGTCCTAGGCAACTTAGTTATGAAATCCATTGCTATCCCTTCCCATTTCCATTTGGGAATCTCAGGTTGCAGCAGCAAGCCAGACGGCCTCTGATGCTTAGCCTTAACCTTTAAACAAGTCAAACACCTACTCACATATATAGCTATGTCTTTCTTCATGCTAGGCCACCAATACCTATCCCTAAGGTCATAATACATCTTATTGGCTCCTAGGTGTACAGATTACTTAGACTTATAGGCTTCGTCCATTATCAGGGCTCTCACATCACCCTTTAAAGGAACCCATATTCGATCCAGGTAGTACAATGCTCCATCATTCCTAACTGCAATCATCTCACTATACCTCTCTGCAATCCTGCAGACGCTTCCTTCTGGGCCGCTAGTATCATATCCTTGATACTCGACTGAAGGGTCATGTTCATTTCTCTAATTCTCTTAGGTTTCACTATCTATTTCCTACTTAGCGCATCAGCTACTACATTTGGCTTACCAGGATGGTAACGAATTTCACAGACATAATCACTAAACAACTCTATCTAGAGACGTTGTCGCATGTTCAACTCTTTTTTACTAAAGATATGTTAGAGAC
Source organism: Tanacetum coccineum (assembly GCA_026074375.1). NCBI lineage: Eukaryota > Viridiplantae > Streptophyta > Magnoliopsida > Asterales > Asteraceae > Tanacetum > Tanacetum coccineum. The sequence goes on along the minus strand of BQNB010064767.1, from coordinate 18,441 downwards.
TCTTATGATCCATGTATATGATACTCTTTGTCCCATACAAGTAATGTCTCCAAATCTTAAGGGCAAACACAACTGCACCCAGTTCCAAATCATGGGTGGTGTAATTCTTCTCATGGATTTTCAATTGCCTAGATGCATAAGCTATTACCTTATTTCTCTGCATCAACACGTATCCTAATCCTAGGCCTGATGCATCACAATATAAAATCTTCCGGTCCATCGGGGAGAGCTAGAACAGGTGTGTTACATAACTTATCCTTCAAGGTTTGAAACGTATTCTCCTGCTCCTCACCCCAATAAAAGGTCTTACTTTTCTGGGTCAAGACAGTAAGCGGCTTAGCTATCTTAGAAAAGTTCTCAATGAATCTATGGTAATACCCTGCTAATCCTAAGAATAAACGAACTTCAGACAGTGTTCTAGGGGCTTCCCAATTCTTAACGGCCTCAATCTTACTAGGGTCTACATGGGTTCCATCACCATTAATCACATGACCAAGAAACTACACTTCTTGCAACCAGAATTCACACTTAGAAAACTTAACGTACAGCTTCTCTTTCTTAAGCAACTCTAAAACTAGTCATAGGTGCATTTCATGCTCTTCCCGGGTCTTAGAGTAGATCAAGATTTCATCAATGAATACTATCACAAACCTATCTAGGTACGGTCTACACACTCGGTTCAATAGATCCATTAATACCGCTGGTGCGTTAGCCAAACCAAAGGGCATTACTGTGAACTCGAAATGTTCGTATCGGGTCTCAAACGCAGTCTTTGGAATATCGTCCTCATGCACTCTCAGCTGATGGTATCCCGACCTAAGGTCTATCTTAGAAAAGTATTGCAATCCTTAAAGTTGATCGAACAGGTCGTCTGTCCTAGGAAGTGGATAACGGTTCTTAATGGTCAACTTATTCAGTTCTCTATAGTCAATACACATCCTAAAGGATCCATCATTTTTCTTAACGAACAATACCGATGCTCCCCAAGGCGATGAGCTTGGTCGAATGAAACCTTTGTCTTGGAGTTCCTTGAGTTTTCTCGACAACTCCTCCAATTCAGAAGGTGCCAAACGATAAGGAGACTTTGCAACCGGCGTTGCTCCAGGGAGTAACTCAATCCGAAACTCGATTTCCTGAATCGGCGGTGTAGGATCCCTAGATCATTCCATGGATTAAGCACAAGATCAATGGCACAAAAGATTTAAACAATGAAGAACTTTTGATTGAAAGAAACAAGTGTGGATATTCATAGAGGTGGTCTACTTTGGTCACTTGGTTTTTTGGATAGATCGTGTACAAGAGAAGGTTGTTATTTGATTCTACCGATCACACTGCAAAGGTAATAATTGTTGTTACTTATTTTGATTGATCATATGACTCTATGGATTCATTGATATGTGCTTGATCTATTGCGTTTAATGTTATTCATGTGATATTTATTTATCTCAGCACCTATATTTTGATCCCCTTTTCGTGAGGTGTTCGGCTTTGATGTTTTAGCATAAGTAAATTAATGAATTCATTTCTCCGAGTTAAATTGGGGAAATCTTTTTATAAATTATTCTAACAATTCTACTTGAGGGAAAGTAGAAGTCAAATTGAGAGATATTTGATAACATCAAATAGTTAATATTTTTTAGTATCAAATTCCCTATCAAAATGCTTGTAAATATGGTATAAATGCCTGAAAATGATACTTAATCACTTATATTTCGTTGATAGGAAGAATACAAGCATTGGAACAAGAGACAAGGGATTTGAACATGGAAAACGAGCAAAAGATGAAACTCAAGGCCAGTTACGGCGTAACCTCCCCGCAAGAGTTACGCCGTAACCAAGATTAATGAAGGAATAAGTTAGCACCGAAGTTACAAGGTAAATGCTCATCATGCTTACGCCGTAACCATCATCGTTAAGAAAGGATGACTTATCCTAGTCATTCTTACGACGTAACATCTACTTTAGCGTTACGCCGTAACACAATTTAAGCCTGGAGCATGGAAGTACACATCAGCATGGTTACGGCGTAACACGTACATAATGGTTACGTCGTAACAGATTTGATACTTATAAATAGAGCCCCCATTCGGCACATTCAACATCAACCGTTCTAGCACAGTATCAAGGGGCGAACCAAGCCTTCATAGACCGAAGAATTCCACCAGAAGTCTAAGGGAGAAGTCACTTTACTTATTTTTTTATTTAATCGTTCATAAATGCATACTTTAAGACCAATGATGATTCAATCCATGATTCTTTTCATTTATTCTTGTTGTGTTGTTACCATGAGCGGCTAGCACTTCTAGTGTTGTCCTAGTTTTGAATTTACTATTGTTATGATTGAATGTTTCCTGTTTAATTATCGCTTTATTAGATATCCTTTTAGTCTGTCATTAATCCTTGAGTTTTGGTAGTGTTGAGGGTGGTTTAGATCCTGTTAGTTCTGTTATTAGGCGGACTAGTTGAACATGGGGTTAACAGGGTACTAGGGTAAGTTAGAATCTATCCCTAGTGTAGGAATTTATCCAATTATCGCCTCTATCACATTAAACACTTAAAAGCAAAGGAACTCTTTCAGAGAGGGTTTATAATCTATCTAGATTATAGACAGGTCTTTAGGATAGTTGGGGTTTAATCACTGCAACTTGGATGCCATACCTTTGTGACTTGCAGAGGATTCGGGATTGCAGGAAGTATAGGGCAGACCTCAAATGCCAATTCGGGTCTGTGGATATTAGAACCACTAATAAAATGATACTTAGACGTTGCACATGAAATACACATCATAACAGTAGTAATGAAATAACTAGGTTATCACACCTTTTTCCCTGATCACTTCTATCTATTTACTTTTCGCAATTTATTTTTCTGTTTAATTTCAAACCAATTCAAAACCATTTTCAAAACATGTAACACTAATCAAATTAAAACTAATAAAACTTAGCTCTTGGGACAACCTCGAATTTACAACTACGGCACTACATACGACCGGTTCTCTGCCCGTTAGTGCGTGTAGGCATCGGTAGACGAGTTTTATATATTTAAAACTTGCGAATTTTATTTAAAAGAAAATATGCATCACGACGTCTTTAAAAATTTTGAAGACTAAACTATTAACTTCCTCTTCTTTATGCGTATCATCAAAAAAATAATTGATCGAAATTCATTTGTTTGCTTTGAGAAGTTAAAAAGTGTGTATATAAAAAGAAATGGGGATGAAAGTATGTATAAAAATAAAGAAATTGTTGAGTTTTTATAGAGAAAAAGTGAATTAAAAAAAAGGTTGTTTTCCTCGTCTTTTTTGGTAGGCAACAACTACTTTTCTTCCCTTTTTCCTTCACATTTACTCGGCCGGGTAGCAAACTACAACAATGAAATTGTGTAGGGTGGGTCGGTGGGAGGGGAGGGAGGACGCGTCGATCGGGTGTAGACTAACCGGACTTGTGAGTCTTTATCTTATACTCTTAAATATGAAAAGCGAATAAAAAATAAAAATTTTGTGTTAGCACTATAAGGTAAACCCAAAGAAAGAAAGAAAACCCAATTTTGATAGCCCTGTATCTACAACCCCATCGGTACCTTATGGGCCCCCATCGGCGCTTAATAATAAAGTAGTAATTTAAAAAGACTAGTGACATTGGGCGGGAGATAGAATAAACCAAATCCAGTTTCCCGCCATTTTGATCAGCCGCAAAACCCACTTGTTGATTCATTCATTTCCCAAAAACCAAATCATAAAAGAAGAAGATAGATCTGGTGTTATTCTGAAAGAGAAAAAAAATGGAGCGGATGAGAAACAAAGTACAGAAGAAGTGCAAAATAAGGGGTTTTAGTCTCCGAAGAGACGCGTTGACGGAGATATTTTCATTCGTTAGAGATTTTGAAGATGCTGAAGATGAAGCCATTGATCTCATCCTTGACGAGCTCCAAAACCAATCACGTACTCACTCTATTTTTATTATTATTGTTACATGCTTATGCAATTGTATCTTGTTATTATTGTTACATTAAAAAAAAAGGTTACTTTAAATTTTGGAATGACCCTTCTTTCAGGTTAGATTTCAGTAGGGTGTAAATTTTGGAAAAATACACAATGCTCCACATACTCTCTTTGCTACATTTTGGTGCAACTAACACATCTTTAATAAGTTTAAAATCATGATTTAGTACATAGTTAACAAGTGGTTTTTAGACTTTTTAGTTGAGATTAAAATTAAACTAAAATGCTGTAGCTTTATCTGTTGTTTTGTGGCATTTATGTGTTTTATTCTTTTTGAGGCAGTGAAGTCTACGCTTCTGGGAAAGGAGGATGTACAACGTGTTGTAAACCGTCTTAATTCGGTTGGATCTGCTGTTGAGGATAATCTTAGCACAAGCATGTCTACTTCATTCAATGTAATCGACGCCTTTGATATTCCAAAGTTCCGCTATGATCCCATCAAAAAGATGTTTTGCGAGTAAGTCTTTCGCCTGACAGCTGTTTTCCTGATAATTGTAATTGCATTAACAATAGATATCTGTATATTTCTTACTACTGTATTGCTCAGAGCTTTCTTGAAAAATGATACTAGGTAACTAATATGATCAATAACCTTATTAGGATGTAAGATTATAGGACAAAAAAGGCCTATATTAACAACTTAAGAGTTGATTATTGATTTTTGGGTATACCCGTTTGACTATCTATCTTGTGGAAAATGGATTGTTGTGCACGTGACTTAACTCTTAAGGAAACCAAAGGGCTAGTTCACTGATTAAAGTATAGCCTACATGTACTGTATAGCATGGGTCAATGAATGAACATATTATAATGAGGACAAAGGCGTCTAATAGCTTGTTACAGACATATTTTACCTTATCTTTTGGAAATGAGGATTATAATTTGTGATAGTTCATCTACTACTACATATTTCAGTTAAGTAGCAGCTTATATACATTTCTTTTAACTACCAGAATCGTTGTATTTTGCTATGTATTAATTAAGCTTCCATATTATCTGATCTATTATGTCTGCTGTCTGCCTACTAGCTGACAAACTTTACTATAAACCGTTCATTGTTGGCTGAAACTTTATAGGAAAAATCTTTACATCTTACATGTTGTGCAGACACACGGGGAGACTTCTGATTCATGGTGATGCTCCTGCAAAAGCTTGGTTGTACAGGGATAGATTTCTTTTGTTGTCTCAGAGGCTATCGCGGATTCCTCAGTTCTCCAGGCCTTCATTTAGTTCTGAATTATCCGAGTTTGGAAGCTGTGAGGTACTCTCTCTCACTCACTCTCTCCCTCATCCTTCTAGAGGTGGTGATCTGACTTATTGACTTTTGAATGGGTCGTTCGGGGTTATGCATTTTCTCCAATGGGTCAAACTGCTAAGAAAATGTTTGGTAAAAAGGAAATGGGGCGAACTGGTCAATGGTATTCTTTTTTATGGATAAAACCTGCTAAACATTTTTTTAAATAGATTAGATTATTGTTGAATAAAATTCTTATTCTGATTCTGTATATTCATATTTTATTCTTTATATCACACTCTTGTTGTATCTGTCTATGTCGAACTGTGTCATATACACAATAGAAGTTTTTGCTAACTTTTTTACTTGACATCAGCATTTTTGCAACTCTCGCTAAAATACCAGAATATTATGTCTAATATATAAGAAAGTGTTTGGGTCAACCCAGCCCTTTTTGACTTGTATCAATAAGTCCATTTTTATATCTTTACTTACTCCTAACACTCAAGTTACGTGACACATAACTTATCTGATACTAGACCATGCCCTTTTATTTTTGTTATGAGTGAGACTTCTTTAAAAGTGTTTGTTGATTCATGCACTTGTAGATATCTCAAATCCAATCACTTGTTGGACGTACTGGAATATGTTGGGTAATGGGTGTTATATCTCAACTCGAAGATGGTCACTTCTACCTTGAAGACCTTACGGCAGCTGTGGAAATCGATCTTTCCAATGCAATATCCTTAATCACTTGATCTTTTTACGTTAATATTAGTATTATTCTTCAAAAAAGCAGTTCGGTTATTTCGGACTGACTGCCTGAAAGTCTGAAGTTTGATAATTAAAGACTTGTAAACATCTGAAACATTGTACTAAATAACAAAAGGGTAATTTTCTTAACATTGGTTTACAAGATAACAACAGGTTTTTTTTCTGAGAACACCATAGTATTAGCTCAAGGAGAGATGCTCTTAAATGGTACTTTCCAGGTTAGTCCTGCATATCTTTTTATTTAACTTTGCTGAACATGCTCTGGTTCTTGGTAGTTGCAATTCATAAGTTGAATATTTAATGCTAATGAGACCATTATTATGCAGGTTCAAACATTTGGTTTTCCACCATTAGAAGACAGAGAAAAGTCAACCTCGTTATTTACGGGACTTGATTATTTCGGTGGTGGCACACCTCCAAAAGAGGAAACTGTATCCTTTCAGTATACATATACATACAACTTCTATTTCTTAATTCTACAAATACACATTAAACAAGTTATTTGGGAAGTTTTCTTTAATTGTTTACTCAGAAAAGACTTGCAGAGATGGAATCAAGGGCAGTCAATGAAATGTTTGTCATACTTTCTGACATTTGGCTGGACCATGAGGAGGTATGTATCAGTTAGTGGTGGAAAATTTTGACCTTTATCTTATAAATGGGTCGATCGGGTTATCTTTTTTCAATTAGAGGTCAATTGGGTCAAAAGTAAAACCTAAGTGTATTCATAATGCACAGAAATTTCTGTTTCATTTTAATATTAAACATTAAATTTTAACTAAAGGAATATGTTTATTGTAATTATATTTCATACACTAAAGTGTACAAAATCTTGGGACAAAGTGTGTTTTGGTCAATCCAACCTGCACAAAAAATAATTACAGTATTTATATTAGCTTTTGCCCAACTCGCCTGACCCGCCCATTTTGCCACATCTAGCAGTTACCTTTTGATTCATCCCTTTTGATGTATTGTCTAATGTCTTGATTAAATTCTTAATTAGAGTAGACCATGGCAAAGCTAGAGACTGTGTTAGATGGTTATGAAGGTGTTGATGTGGTTCCTTCTCTTTTTGTGCTGATGGGAAATTTCTGTTCTCATCCATTTAACCTTTCATATAATTCTTTCTCAAGTATCAGGTGAAATCTCTTATCTGTTTTTATTTTGATTTTTTACTTTTTAGTTAATTTTTTTAATGATACACTAAATATGAGTTAATTGTTTAATACAGATCGAATTTTGGAAAACTTGGGAAAATGATTGGAAGCCATCAGCGGATAAAAGAGAACAGTAGATTTCTTTTCATTCCTGGACCTGATGATGCAGGTGAATCATAACGTTGTTTGTTATACCATTTCTTTTGAAATTTGGGGAAACTAATATTTTCTACTTGCCATTTTAGGCCCTTCAACAGTTCTACCTAGGTGTGGCTTACCCAAGTATATAACTGAAGAGCTCCAGAAGCACATCCCGGATGCCATATTTGCAAGTAATCCGTGCAGGTGCTTCTGCAGTTCCCTTATATTTTGCGTCGCGTATAATTTTATTTGGGTTTTGTTTCCTGCTAAACATGTTGGCCTATTTTCCTATAAATGGGTTGACTTGGGCTCTTTTCACATCCAACGCTTCAAACAGGTTTGGTATTAAAACAAAGCTAATATTGTAAACATGTTGAAAGTCACTCAAAGTGTTTACAAATGCTTAAAAAGTCTTAAAATTTGTTTATTAGTAAAAGTTACGTTATTATTCAAACGATATTTCCTTTCGTAATCATGTTTAATATCGTAATTATAAATTATGTATAAAATTCAAAACAAAACAGACAAGATAGTTTGGCGGGTTGGCCTAAAACCGACCTGACCCTGTTAAAATTGACCTGTTTGACCTAAAGCTGTTGTTACCCAGCTCTCCCATTTTACTACATGTAAACTAGTAATGGAAAAGATTTGCGGTTCTAATGAATATGATGGTATTCTACTGTACATCTTAACTTTATGTGACTCGTTAGTTTTGTTATACTGACATGCTTCATTTTTTTTTAATGCAGAGTCAAGTTTTATACCCAAGAAATAGTATTTTTTCGCCAGGATCTGCTTTACAGAATGAGAAGATCTTGTTTGATTCCTCCATCAACAGAAGAAACAAGTGATCCATTTGAGCATGTGAGTCACATTTTTTGACATGATTAAAATTACTTGTCGTTATTGACCGTGCATAGAGGTGGCATAGCAGGGGGGTTTGGTTGGTTGGGTAACAGTTCAAAACAATTAACTTTCTTTTGCAGGTCTTAACGGGTTGGGTTGGGTTGAACTGAAACAGTTTCTTTCCAGACATTATTTTTTTACTTTGGTAGTGTAAGCAATGCAAGTACACTTATTATATTATTTCAATGATAGTCTAATCCTAATAAAATGATTTTGGAGGTTTCATTGATTTAAAATGCTCTTTTAATTACTGTTGGCATTGATCATTTGTCCCTCTTCGTTTCAAGCTATTTTTATTTTGCCTGATTCAACTCGCTTATAAGGAAAATACCACCTCAGCAGTAATTTTAGCATGGACTAATTAAGGTATAATGTTTGATGCAGCTTGTTGCTACCATAACACATCAAAGTCATCTGTGCCCTCTTCCTTTGAGTGTACAACCCATTATCTGGAATTATGATCACAGTCTTCATCTCTATCCAACTCCACATACGGTAATCAATTATTATACTTAAATCATATGTTAATTCAACGCCCAATGTTTTGTAACGGGTTTAAGGGGTATATTTGACTTAATCATTGTTTGACCTGTTTACAGATTGTATTGGCTGATAAAAGTGAACAGAAGGCATTCACGTACACTGGTATTACTTGCTTCAATCCAGGTTCTTTTTCAAATGACAGCACTTTTGTGGTTTATCGGCCTTGCAATCGAGAATTTGAACTGTCTGCACTTGAAACATAAATGGAAACATAGCCGAGCAATCATTATTCTCTCAAAGTTCTCAATTTTGTGGCAGTAAAGGAGCGAAGTGTTTATTTTGCTCACTCAAAATTAGAGTAAAATAACCAGGGTTTATATCACACAAAATTAGAGTAAGTAGCTTATATTTTCTGCCTGTTGGTTCTAGAATTCTTTTGGAGTTGGTACATGAAACCCAAAGTGATGTTGGTTTATAGCTGAAACACGATTATTAGCTTGATGTCTGGCCTGTTTGCATGGCTTTTTTTTTTCATTTGTCAAAGTATAATTTTTCTCGTATAATTTAAGCTCTTTATCATGTCTTGAGACCTTAATAAGGTGGTGGCAAAAGAGGGTGCCGTGACTGGTTTGTTTGTTAGAAGTGGCCATTGTCTTGTATAGCTTTATGCCTCACGAAGTCACAATCATCATATTCACACCGATATATTCATTAAGTTCTGCAGACGAACATAATCCAACAAGTTCTACAAGAATTCGACCACTTTATGCACTACAATAACATCTTTTAGGAGATGGACTATAATAACTCTCTTTTGATGTTACATTATGCTACAAAAATAACTTTATAGTGTGCACATAAGCATACCTTGCATTCCATGTAGGCGAACCCATGGTGAATTGTGTCTTAACTGCTGGTGGCTCCAGGATTGTCAACCCAACTCAATTCAAGTTCAACCTCACCACATTCCACATTTTTCAATCTGAGACACATATCTTGAATGATCTTGTCACGTTTCTATTTTATACGACTTTCGTCAGCCAATAAATTTGACCGAGACGGCTTTAATTTTTTTAAAACAGTCCCACTTGGGAGCTTTTTCTTATTTGTCTTCAGTGCTTCAAGAAACGGTTTGATGTCAATTTCTAAATCTCCCATATTGTCGTCCTTGCTAAAGTTGTCTTGATCATACACTGTCTGCATTCATATATCAAAAGTAGTATCATATAGGTGGCAATCTCAGTACTAAAGGGGTCGATTTTGCTACCTCTAGCGTTTTGCTGGGATTGTGTTGTGATGATGCTAAGCAGCGATTTTCACTAGCCAAACGTTTTCTTATGATAGGTGTGCATATAAAAAAAATTGTTTTGTTTTAATATCTGAGGAACCAGAATGGGAAGATCAGGATCATTAATGGTAAGATCTAAGTCTTCGTTCCACTCAGGGTTGACATTATTCTCAATAACACGAGTCTTGAGTCTCTGCATCAATTAAGAAACATTTATGCCGGCGAACCACAAATGAATTGAAATCATACCAAAACATTGGGAAATCATTCTGTAAATGTAACGATCACAATAAAGTAAACAAACAAATATGGACTGATATAACAAAATTACAATATGACTATTGAAAAAGACTTATTTTAACATTATCAGCCCAAACTATTGGCATTATAGAGTTAAGTGCAGTCCGTTCGTATAATTTTTTATACGATACGCCACCTCAACACATACCTTATATAACACCACTATAACTAAACACACCACCAAAAATACCCACTAAACTGGAAAAAAACAAATAACGCTCGTCATCACCATGGCTATGGGACGGATAACACGGGGATAACACAGTCCCATGCAGTTTGGCGGCGTCATAGGGCAAAAAGTGCCTTATAACGTGGGTACCCTATGACGCCGCCAAACGGCACCGGACCGTGCACTCTTATTATCATAGTTAAAACCCCCACACATATGGAATTTGGTTTTACATTTTTTTGAACAGCCAAGACATTTCATTTTACAACCAAAGACAATAGTAGCAGGTTATTAATGGCACACAAGTTTAGGCTTATAAACGGCTCAGACGTGTTATCTCGTACGATGTGGGATGACTTATACAAAGATGTTCATGTGATATGGAATTATCGAAATTAGATAATATAATTAAACTTGATTCATGGGATGGTGTTTGCATATTCTTATGTTGTCTGATGTTCTAATAATAATTTTTGATGTTGTTACGTGTTTGGCAATAATTCTCATACGTGAAAAAACAGAATTAAAATAGTCTAAGAAATATATTACTATGATATGAACTTATAGGAATATTACTACTCGAATAAGAACTAATAAGCAAATCAAGAATCACAAGAACATAATGCAATTCGAAATAAGCAAATGATTGGTTTTGGATTAATGAATTGTTATCAAACGATTCCAAGTAGAAAGGAAATTTGTTACAAAATGATTGATTGAAATGAAATGAATGACATAGTAGGTTTTTATAGTAGTTGGGATTTGGCGGGAAAGTCTGTTAGAGACTTTCCCACGTGTTCATCACGTGTAAGTTTAAAACTGAAGCATAGGAACTGGAGCTAAGAACTGAAGCAACTTAGGAACTGAAGCTCTTTAGTCATGTATCAATCCATCCCTCTTAAACAAATCTTGTCCCAAGATTATGCTAGCACATTGAAGTTAGGAAAACGCCTTTAGGAAAACGCCTTTGAATATCTTGAATGGACTCCTACGTGGCATCTGCAGGATCACTGTTGGCCCACTGCACCAGAATGAAAACACCGGCATTTCCCACTTTTCCCAACCTTCTGTCCAAAATTGCCACAGGCTGAGCCTTAATCAAACCATGTTATCACATTGAGGTAGGACTTTCACTTCTAACTGTTGCCCCTTGCATTTCTTCAGTTGGGAAACATGGAAAACATCATGGATTTGTGCTTGAACTAGTAAGGCTAGTTTATAAGCAACTGTCCCCACTTTGGCTTGAACTTGAAAAGGTCTATAGTACTTAGGAGCTAATTTGCTGAAGTTAGCCATCCTCATTGAAACTTGTCTATGTGGTTGTAATTTGAGGTAGACCCAATCCTTAACTGCAAATTCTCTTTCACTTCTATGTTTGTCTGTTTGGGTCTTCATTCTTTCTTGAGATCTTTTCAAATGGAATTTGAGAGCCTGAATAACTTCTTCTCTTGCCGTTAAAGTCTTGTCAACTGTATCCACCCTACTCTCACCATTGACATAAGGAATGTGGATTGGGGGTGTTTGGCCATAAAGTATTTCATAGGGAGTAGTGTTCAAAGCTGAGTGATAGTTGGTGTTATACCACCATTATGCCATTGACAACCATTTACTCCATTCTTTTGGTTTCTCCCCAAACATACATCTCAAATAACATTCAAGGCTTCTGTTCACAACCTCTGTTTGGCCATCTATATGTGGATGGTATGCAGTAGACATTAGGAGTTTAACATGTAATAGCTTGAACAATTCCTTCCAAAAGGTACTGATGAACACCTTGTCCCTATCAGACACTATGCTCTCAGGCATACCATGTAGCTTATAGATGTTATCAAGGAACACTTGAGCTATTTGTGTTGCATTGAATGCATGAGCCAAGGATATGAAATCACTATACTTGCTGAGTCTATCAACCACCACCATAATGACATCCTTGCCCTGAGACTTAGGCAATCCTTGAACAAAATCAATTGAGATACTAGACCATACTGTGTTTGGAATAGGCAAAGGCTGCAACAACCCTAGATAGGCATACAAATCAGGTTTGCACCTTTGGCATACATCACATTCCCTCACAAACTGTTTAATTTCTCTTCTTCATTTTCCTCCAATAGAACAAGGAACACATCTTATGCATAGTAGACTTAATTCCCACATGACCACCAACTGGACTACCATGGAAATGGTTAAACAATTCTGTCCTCACGACTTCATTTTTTCCAACCACTAACTTTCCTTTCCTCCTTAGTTGTTCATTTGCCCAAACATAAGAGTTCTTAACACTGATTCATTGTTTCAACTTTGTACTTTGGTCTTTAACTCAGGGTCTTCTTCCTAAGTAGCTTCAATCCTTTGCAAAAGCTTAGTATTAACTAGTGAGCTAGTCAAAAGACTAAATAGTTGAGCCTTATTTTGGATTCTAGACAAAGCATCAACTGATACATTCTCCACACCTTTTTGAAACATGATCTCATAGTCAAATCCCATAAGTTTGGGTAGCCACTTCATCTGAGTTGGAGTAGCAATTCTTTGATCCAAAAGGTACTTTAAGCCAAAATGGTCTGTCTTGATTTTGAAATGTCTATCCAATAAGTAGCATCTCTATCTTTCTAGTGCTAGTATCAAAACTAGGAATTCCTTTTCATGGGTAGACATCAGTTGGTGATGCTAATAAAGTCTCGTTGAGGTATGCTATTGGATGTCCCCCTTGTATCAAAACTGCCCCAATACCCACCCCTGAAGCATCTATCTCCACAATGAATTCCTTCTCAAAGTCTGGTAGAGCTAACACAAGAGCACTTATTATAGCTTGTTTCAGCTGTTCAAAGGCTTGTTGAGCTTCTGCATTCCACTTAAAGATGTTCTTTTTAAGTAGTAAAGTAAGAGGTCTGCTGATGCTAGCATAAGCTTTGATAAACCTTCTATAGTAACCAGTGAGTCCAAGAAAGCCTCTTAATTGTTTCACATTACTTGGGACATGCCAACTTTACATAGATTTTATCTTAGATGGATCAGTAGAGACTCCCATAGCAGAGATCAAATGTCCTAAGTAAAACATTTAAGTTGTACCAAACAAACACTTACTTAGCTTTGCACACAACTGTTGCTTCCTCACTACTTCAAACACTGACCTTAAGTGTTTCACATGCTCTTCCAAGTCCTTGCTATAGACCCTTAGATGTTATACCTTTAGCTTATTCGAGTTAAAGAGTGAGCAATCATGTGTGTCTATTCCATCATTACGGATGTGTATGCGTGGTTTTGTCGCCTTTTCTTGAACATTGGTATCGGTTACTTTAGGATTATGAGAGTGTACCGGTAGTATATTAAATTCTAGAACTTGTTTTGTGATGCATCCCGAGACCGCATAGTAAGTGTTAGGATTTGCTTGATAAGAGGCATTAGGATTAACCCTTGTTTTAAACTTGTAATTGTTATGATGGTCACACCGATCATATAACTATCCCACACCCTTGCCATGCACTCATCTTTAGTGTAGGATACTGTCACACCCCCAGACGGGGCCTGGACGGAATACGTGTCCGAGGGCGTGACTTCATCATACTTCAAACACAAGGCACAAGAGAACGACCACTAATGGACGTTTTGAAAATCATAACTCATTGCATTATTTATAAGTAGATAAGTTTTACAAGATTTAAAAGAAACTAAACATTTGCGGAAGCATAAGTAAAATGTAGCGGAAGCATAATTTAGATTTAAAAGATAGCGGAAGCAAAATTTAAGTTTTTTCAAAAGACAACGAGTATGATAATTTGATAAGTCTTGAAATAGGGTATCATATTGCACGTAAACTCTACATAGCACGTCAAGAAGTTCAAAGCTATTCACCTGAGAAAAACATGCTAAAAACAGTCAACATAAAGTTGAGTGAATTCATAGGTTTAAGTAAAACATTTACGTGGATAAAAAACGTTTAGTGAATACAGCTTCACTCAAAGTATTACGAAAAGTGTTTAGTAATTGGAAATGGCCAACCAAAGTAGTGTGGACCATAATATTTCAAAGCATATGTCACAATCTTAGCAGTTTACGATTTTACATACAAAGCGCATGTGACCGTTATAACAAATACAACTTCACATGCAAGTATTTATTGTTGCGCTAAGCTCATGACACCGATGCTAATAACAACAGGGCATATCATATCATGCCACATAGTATTCCTGCCCTTAACTGGTGTCCCAAACCAAAGACCACCACAACGCATAATCGACATGACATATATTTGTTTGTTCATATTTAGAACCAAACCAGATAGGGGTAATTAGTCCCAATAGATCTATTTACGCATTCGCGCTCACTTAACCAATCCAATTGGTCATAGGTGACTAACGGTTTATGAAAGTTCGGGCAATAGTTGTTTGTAGTAAAACTTAGGCAACACATAAACAGGAAACGATAACAGAAAAGACTTGTGTCTAATGTAAAAGTAATCAACGTTTTCGTAAAAGCTTAAAGCACTTAAATCCATAAGTAAAAACGAGTGTGACATCAATCATGTAACGAGTTTGTAATCAACGTATAAACGAGTTTGTAAACGAGCGTGTTTCTCACCCCAAAAGTAGTATAGTATATGTAAAACAAGTAAAACGTGGGGCTATGAACTCACCTTGATGTTGCAGAACAATTAGCAGAAATGCAAATAATAAGCACAGCACAACGGAAAATGGAACGGCTCGACCAAGAAGATGCAGCTTAACTTAACGGCTAAGACCCACTAGCTTAGGATGATGAATTGGGGTTTTCCGATGGATGAGTACGTCAACGCGACACGTTGATAAAGGATTTGGATTTCAAGTTGTAAGAGTTTGGTGGTTGGTTAAATAAAATAAATCGAAAAGCAAACGCAAAGTGTGTAATATATTCCGTATATATTACACATGAAAAATAAACAATTATATAATTCATATGGTGAATTATATAATAAAGACAAACAATAAAAAGATTATTTTGAAGTATATAATACCTTGCAAGTATTTTATAAGAAGCGTGAGAAAATAATTAAATAAAATGATTCGACACGTTTTCAGAAATCACCACTTAAATAATTGAATAATAGTTCTTGTATAAAAGAAAACGTACGTTTTAAAGTTACGTATTAGGTAAATGATGCTTTTAAAACTTTTTACAAAAGTTATTATAAAATAATGTTTTATAATTTAGTATTTCGTTACGCGTTTTAACTAAACTAGTCGTCTTGATTGTAAAAGTATAGTTTTCGTTCATTTACCGGTTTATTGTATCATTATAATTTAAAAATCTTAAGACTATAACTTAATTCTTTTTATCGGTTTTCAAAGATAATAGTAGTTGTGGCGAAAAATACTAAGTATAGAAATTTATAAAAATTTCGGCATGACCTACTAGTTTATACAACGTTTTCCATATTCACAAAATTTAACGTTTTTCCCTTAAATAAATAAATGTTGCAATATACTCACGTGTTACAATAACTAAATAGTAACAAAATAAGTAAAACCAAACACACCCTTATCGATGTAACACAGCGAACCAAACGCCCCTAACTGCTGAACCAAACAGCCCTATACGGGCTGTTGAAGCCAGAACCAAACACCCCTTTAGGGGCAGTTTTATACGCAGCTCCAAACGCCGCTGTTGGGCTGATAAATGCAAATCCAAACGCCCCTAATGACAGAATTAAACACAAATCCAAACACACCCTAAAATTTATAAATCACCAAAAACAAAAATAATACATACTACATTTATTAACCAATTTAAACCACCATTAAACTAAATCTCGCAATATATTATAGATCTGTTTATACAAATCAAACCATAAATCTTAAGTGTGCCCACACTCTAAACCGTTAAAACCCGATCCCAAGGATGGTGACGACAACGGCTAGGCTGCCGTGATGAGGTGGTGGTGATGACGCGGCTGTGACGAGGGTGGAGGGATGGCGATGACGAGGTGATGGATGTGGCTGTTGTGAGGTGACTGATGATGGTGGTGAGAGGGTGACGAGGGATGAAGTGGTGGTGAGGTGGTGGCGACTGTGGTGTGGCAGCGGCTGTGGAGGTACGGCGGTTGGTGACGAGGTGATACGGTGAGGATGGCAGCGGTGGTTGGTGGCGGTAGAGATGAAGGTGGTGGCATCGGCGGTGACGGCTTAAGAAGATGAGGGTGGGTCGGTGGAGGTGGGAGATGGCGTGATAGAGATGATGTGGTGAAGGTGGCTGTTAGCCTCAAAATATTGAGTCGAACAATGAAAGTTCGTTCATTAATTATATTAGGTCTCGGTCATTAATTAATATACATTATAATAGGCTAGACGGGTAAACGGGCTCTTAAATGTAAGCTAACCGGTCACGTGTATCGGGCGAAAGCCCAAGTAATCCCCAGCCCGGCCCGTAGAATTACTAAAGGCATGAAAGCCTTTTAGTTTTGATACATATACACCTCCTCAAGGAAAGTGAGGGGGTTGGTCATTTGTAACTTTTCATTTTGCAAGTAAACAATCTCATTCTCTCACTTTCTCTCTCTCTCTACTCTCTCTCTCTACAATTCTTATCATCTCCTAGCTTATTTTCTTGTTCTTAATATGAAGTCTTTCATCCAACAAAATCTTTACAAATTATTAATTGATATTAATCAATGTTTTTAAAAAACGGTTTTTTAATTGACGCGGTCGAGCCACCGGGTCATGGTTCAACCGGGTTTTTGGGCAAAATCCGATTTCCGATCAACCGACCGGGTCGACCCGAGTTTTAAAACACTTATATTAATACATAATGCATTTTTTATGTAAAACCGCGTGTATAATTATTAGTTATATTAATATCTCAATTACAAAATATTAAACACGAGAAATTTTTTATATGCCCATATAATAAACAAATAAAATAAAATAAATTTGATTTATATGTAAAACCGTACGTACAAGAAACTTATAACTAATTAAAAAAAGTTACAAATATATTTGGATTTCGATTTAACTGAATTTATGCTGACAAACCTTTATAATCTTCATAGCCTTTTAATATTTTGTTTCTTTAAAATTTGAGAGGAGGTATTGCCGATGTTTTAATGGATACATAAAAAGTATTTTGCATTAGGGGTGATAGTTCGGGTAATACCTCAAACAAAAACCGAATCGAATCAAAAAAACCTAACAAAACTTATAACCAAACCAAATATGATAAAACCGAACCGAATTAAATATTCAATTTTCAGTTTGGATATGTGTTACCCTTAAAATATTAAGGCGACTAAGAAAGTCATGATCATTATAGTTTAAGTCTCGTCATAATGTCTTGTGTAACTTTGTATTAATGTACTAGGCTTTGTAACGGACTCGGGCTCGAGATTTATTCTAATATTGTATAGGTTGTAGGCCTTAAGCCCAACTAAAGCCGAGCCTGGCCCGTATAGAAAGCCCATACGCCAAGTATAAGAACCCCTCTCCTCATATGGAGAGGGAGTTGATGGTTCATTTCTCATTTCTAATCTAATCATCCAATGTTCCTCTTTCTCTCTACCTTCTCTCTAAACATCTCTCTACAATTCTACATCTTTCGTTCTTATTCTTGTTGTGAAATGGGATAATAAATTGGATAGCAATTGGTATCAGAGCCATGGGTGGATTCGTTATTGTGTTTTGTGGTTGTATAAGCTTATTCGAGCTTATTTTGGGCTTCTTATTGTCACGACTTATTTATTAAGCTTGTTTTCGTCAAAAAGCTTGGTCCTTTTCATGTTAAATCCTTTATAGCTTATTTGTGAAACGTTTTCATAGCTTATTTATAGGTTAAAAAGTTTATATGAGTTTCTTTTTCGAGTTTTAAACAGTAGCTTATTTTTAAGTTTTAGCTTGATCCTAGTAAAAAGCTTTAAGATTTCATATATAAAACCGTTAGTAGCTTAATACTTAATAGTTTTCGTGGCTTATTTGTGACTCTAATAGCTTTTTTAAGCTTATTTAGAGGTTATAACCTCACGGCTTA
>BQNB010064766.1:0-31122 GCA_026074375.1 Tanacetum coccineum | reverse complement strand
AGGCGTACCACGATCAAGATGATAATTATGCATTAACTCCTGAGTAAGAAGAACATTATCAGCAATACTCCTTCCCGGAACAAAAGCATAATCTGGTTTTGTGATTGTTGGCATATGTTGTAAACATCACGTGAAAGTCTTGCGGTCCTGCATAATTTAAATACATTAACCTATGAATTCACCAACAATTTTGTTGACGTTTTAAGCAATGTTTTCAGGAGGTCATTAGGCACGAGATGCCAAGGATGCATTGGATAATGTTTTGGATTGTACAGTTAAAGACTTATGTATCATGTTTTGGGAAATATATGTTGTCTTTTGTAACATGAAACAAAGAACAAGTAAAGCTATAAGCTTTTGTAATATATCTTTTAAATCCAATGTATCAGTTTAAACGACTTTTGTGTCGTTCTTATATATATCTTGTGCTGTTGATCTTGAAGTAACATGCCCCGGATCCTTATTCCGCTGCGACCCATTTTGGGGGTGTTACATCTTCCATCATTCTTTGATACTGTAACGCTTCCATTTGAACAACCGCTTTTTCACCTTTTAAGCGTGTGATCATTGCCATAGCGTTGTTAGCTGCAACAGCAGATGCAATGCTAATTTTATATTTGTAAAACAAAAGCTGCAAATGAATTCTATAAACTCTCAGCTTCCAGAAACTACTTGTCATTACCCATGACTCAACCCGCCACAACTTTGTTCATTTTACAAGCTTTTGATCACAAAATTCAAAATTATTAACTACTCGATTACTACCGAAGGAGTGTTATACTCAATGAAGCAATAACCTCTTGTTTTACCAATATCTTCCTCATAGGTATCGACAACCCATTATACTGCGCACACATGTGGTTATAAGTACTAAGAACAGTCCCTCTAAAGGTGTAACTTCATATATAAATTCTTAATTCATTGGCAATTTTTGTTAAAGCTTATTATTAGTTCAGGACACATATCATTTACAATGCAAAACACCCTTAAATGCAGAACTCCATGTCTGCATCTTTATCTGTGGCAAAACTCAAATTTTGTCCAACCGTTGTTGTGGCTTTCATGACAGCATAGATGTCAAATTTATCTCAAAAGTTCTTCCAGCGAGTCATATCATGTTCCTACACCAAGAAAGATATACCATAAGTATCCATATTAAGTGAAAATCAAATAATGTTTTCTTATGATATAAAACACCACAAACTTACTTAAATTCAACGAACCATAGTATTCAAAACACAACATAATACCACAAAACTCAGCTAGTAACATTCATTATATTAAAATTCTATCATAAGCCAAATCCAAAATCAAAATAAGGGATTAGTTTGCAGTTTATAAAGAATGCAGGTTATGAAAATCAAATCAACCCTAAAAATCGTTCAAAAATATATAACCAGTCGATATCAAATATTGATCAAATACAAAAGTGAAAATCAAATATTGCTCAAATCAACCCAAATTACCAAACTAAAACAAAAACGTAAATGTAAAACAGCTGAACATACAAAATTGCTTTAAGTCAAACCTGCTAGATGTAAATTGAAGTGTTGCATCTGCCATAACTTCTCTTGCGGATTTTTATTCAATATTCTTGTTATTGTTGGGATCTCGGTTTTATTATTTAGGTTTCGTTTGTTTTTTTTAGAGGTTTTACCTTTTCATCTGCAAACCATGTCTGCAGAAGAAGAGTTACATCTAAAGTCTCCATCTGAATGAAAAAGACAGTTTGTTTTTGTTCTATTGAAGTACTTCTTTCATTCATCTTTTTTCATTATATTTTTCACTAGTGTTTAAAGGTGGCAAAACATTTCATTTTTTACGTTTTCCTCTATTTTTTACGTTTTCGTCCATTTTTTTACGTTTTGACCTTTTTTTACGTCTTCGTCTGTTTTTTTACGTTTTCATCCGTTATTTAACGTTTTCGTGCTTTTTTACATTTTCCTCTGTTTTTTTTACGTTTTGTACGTTCTTTACCTTTTCGTCCGTTTTTTACGTTTTTGTCTGTTTATTTACGTTATCGTCCGCTTTTTACGTTTTCGTCTGTTTTTTTACGTTTTCGAACGTTTTTTTACGTTTTCGTACGGTTTTACGTTTTCGTCCTTTTTTTTACGTTTTCGTTCGTTTTCAGCTTTTTTTTACGTTTCGTCTGTTTTTTAAGTTTTCATACGATTTTTACGTTTTCGTCCGATTTCAACCGTTTTCATATGTTTTCTTACGTTTTCGTCTGTTTTTTATGTTTTCGTCCGATTTCATCCGTTTTCATACGTTTTCGTCTGTTTTTTTACGTTTTTGTACGTTTCTTACGTATTCGTCCGTTTTGCACGTTTCCGTTTGTTTTTTACGTTTGCGTCTATTTTCGCACGTTTTCGTATGCTTGTTACGTTTTAGTCCGCTTTCGATGTGAAACAGACGAAAACGAACGAAAACTTTAAAAGGCGGAAGAAAACGTACCAAAACGGACGAAAACGTACCAAAACGTACGAAAACGTACCAAAATGTAAGAAAACGGATGAAAACGTAAAAAAACAGACGAAAACGTAAAAAGACGGACGAAAACGTAAAAAATGGACGAAAGCGTAAGAAAACTGACGAAAACGTAAAAAAATCGGCCAAAAACTTAAAAAAACTGGCGAAAACGTAAAAATACGGACGAAAACGTAAAAAACCAGACTAAAACGTAAGAAATCGAACGAAAGTGTAAAAAAACAAGCGAAAATGTAAGATAACGAACGAAAAATAGACAAAAACGACCAAAAACCTAAAAAGGCGGACGAAAACAAAAGAAAACGAACGAAAACGTACCAAAACGGACAGACACGTAAAAACGGACGAAAACATAAAAAATGGACGAAAACGTACCAAAACGGACGAAAACGTAAGAAAACGAATGAAAACGTACCAAAACGTAAGAAAACGAATGAAAATGTAAAAAAACAGTCAAAAACGTAAAAAGACGAACGAAAACGTAAGAAAACATATAAAAACTGATAAAAACGTACGAAGACGCAAAAAAGTGAAAAATTGGGGGGTGGTGGTGGGAGGTGGTGTTGAAGAAGTGAAAGATTATATCTGAAATATTGGAGAAGTAAGAAGTGTTTTTAGCACTTATGTCTGCAAAAAAACAAACATACTTCTTTTGTAACATCTTCCCTTCGGCAGACGAAAGAGGCAAGAAGTGCTTTTTTTAGAAAAACAAACGAAACCTTAGTGATTTTGATGAGTCACTAACATAAGATGAAGTTAGTGATATTAATGAGCCACTTGAGATATGGTTTGTTTGAAGACCCATGGTTTAGGTGAATGAGGGGGGAGGAGAAGTGATCACAACGAAATTCTCCACACACAAAGGAATTATGTCAAAACCTTCATCAATGGTTCAAAAAAAAAGTAAAGATTTGTTTGAATATAAAAAATGTGGATATGTGGGATTATGATACAAATGAAAATGGGAGATGAAGATGAGACCACTTTAAGTGGGTTTGTTTATGAGTCACATGACACAATGTTGAGTAGGAGGGCATTTTTTGTTACTGAATCACCATTGGTCTCACACACATCACTAAATTATTATATTAACTTAATAAAAAGATGAATCGAGTTGTTAAATTCGAGAATTTGTTTAATAATAAATTGTTAAATCAATAATTGTTTGATTAAAAAATTGTGACAAAGACTATGGGTTTTAGTATATATTAATAATAATGATAATTATAAGTTTGAATTAACTTGTTTTTTATTTGGGTAAAAAATGGTTTGCGTGTACATTATTGATTTTATAAATTTGAAAAAAGTGATGGTGAGTATGAATATCAATTAAAATTAAATTAAATTTCAAAGGAAAAAGTAAGGAGGAAGAAGACGAGGGTACATCGGTCATTTTACTTTACCAATGACTAAAACGGGTCTCAGATTTTCTCATAAGGAGGCTGCTTGCACTTTCGAACCCACACGGACAAAAAGTGCAATTTGACGAAACCACAAGGACAATTTTTGCAATTAACTCAAGTCAAATGATACAAATGTGTAAAGTGTTAACCGAAAAATAAATGTTTTTATACATATTACAAATATCTAAATTATATATCTATCTATTCTAACTTATAAAGTACCTCTTTTTAGACACCCTCATCAATTTTTTCTAAAAAACTTGAGCCTCTTCATGCCACACTCGTTCCTTTTCTGAGTTTTTGAATTCTTCTTTGATAAATCATGTTTTAACAGTTAAACGTTTGTTATGTTGTTAATGCCACTTATTAAGTTTTGGTAATGAAGAAAAGAAAATTACAAGGCACGTACTTCAATATCTAAATAGTTTTCTACATTAATGACATTTAAGGCATTTTCATAACAAACAATTATAAATGCTTTTATAGATTTGTTTGTGTAAGAATATGATTGATTGTTTGACTATTACTGATAACAATAGACCTATATATAGGATACAAAGGAATCTTATAGACTATGGGTTGCACTAGAAGCTATACAAACTGGGCTCGGGCCAATGGGCTGATTACACTGAATATACAATATAGTATGTACTCTAATACGCCCCCGCAGTTTGAGCGGAAGATTTGCAAACGCTCAAACTGGATCAGAAATCAGCAAACAATGGGTATGGGAGTCCTTTTGTGAAGATATCTGCATACTGAAATCGTGAAGGGACATGAAAAACTCGAACATGACCTGCTGCTACTTTGTCACGAACAAAATGAATGTCAATCTCTATATGTTTGGTGCGCTGATGTTGCACCGGATTTGCAGACATGTATACGGCGCTGACATTATCACAGTAGATCAAGGTTGCTGTGAAAAGAGGGGTATAGAGCTCACGAAGAAGGTTGTGAATCCAAGATGTCTTAGCTACAGCATTCGCAACCCCGCGGTATTCAGCCTCAGCACTAGAACGAGACAACGTGTCCTGGCGTTTGGAAGACTACGTTAGGAGGTTGTCACCAAGAAAAACACAGTATCCAGAAGTAGATCGGCGCGTAGCCGGACAACCTGCCCAGTCAGCATCAGAGTAGGCAATAAGCTGTGATGTAGTAGACCAAATTAGTTGTAATACAAGATCAGTGGTTCCTCGAAGATAACAGAGAACACGTTTCATAGCATTAAGGTGTGGCTCTCGAGGATCATGCATGTAAAGACATAACTGTTGAACTGCATATGACAAATCGGGTCGGGTAAAGGTGAGGTACTGAAGTGCTCTTCGAATGTTGCATGTGTTTCTTGTGGACAATATGTTTTTACTCCATGTCATGATAAGTGTGTTGCTAGATATGTGTTGTCTGTGAATTCTAGAGAAAAAAGAGCCTTGTTTACATCCCCCATAGCGGTAAAAACTAATGTTTTAGGAGCTACTCTCTTAGTTGTGAAAACTAGGTTAACGGTTGCTACCCCCGTAACTGCACCAAATAAGGTTTCTAGTGCTACACCATTCACTCCAGTAGAAAAGAAAGTTAGAACACTTAGCAACTACATGAAAACAAAAATAGAAACAAGTAGGAAGTGACAGAAATGGTTTGAACATCAACCAAATTTTATTTGGTCGCCTAAGAGCAAAAATACACAAATGAGTCCGCGTGAAACTAAGAGCAAAACTAATGCCATAACTCACTCTAAGTCACCGGTTACCATTTAAAAATGGGTAGCCAAACTATCTACTCTTACATCCTTGTTTTCTCCGTGTGTTGCAGGTGATCCAACTCGTCCTATGGATTGTTGATAGTGGATGTTCAAAGCATATGGCAGGGAATCACAAACTGCTGATAAACTTTGTTGAGAAGTTTATGGGCATTATCCGCTTGAGATATGGGCCTTCCTCGTAGTATACATGACATATGGTAAGATTCCCTTGAACATAATCTCCGTATCCTGTGATTGTTGCGAAATGGTCAATTCTGCGATGGAGATCTTAAAGTTGCGTTTTGATCTAACACATGTTATGTGCGGAATTTGGAGGGTGGTGATCTTTTAACCGGTTCTCGTGACTCGAATCTTTACACCATCTCTATTTTTGAAATGGCATCTTCTTCTCCTGTGTGTCTTATGTCCAAAGCCTCGTCAACCATATCATAGTCATGGCACCGGTGTCTTTCTCATCTGAATTTCGGTACCATTAACCAGCTCACCAAACAAGACTTAGTCGTCGGGCTTCCAAAGTTCAAATACGATAAAGATCACTTATGTTCAGCCTACGAGCAAGGAAAAAGTCGACGTGCCATTCTTAAACCTAAACCGGTACCAAGTAGTGACTCCAGATTGGAGTTATTACACATGGATCTATGTGGACCGATGAGGGTGGATAGCATAAACGGTAAATAGTATATTTTGGTGATTGTCGATGATTACTCTTAATAGACATGGGTGTATTTTCTTCAGATAAAAGATGAGGCTCCAGATATGATTATCAAGTGAGTCTACGTGCTACAATTCAAGTTATTCGGATTAATAATAGCACGGAATTCAAGAACGATAAGCTGAGATCTCATTATGAAAATATTGGCATCCAGCATCAAACATAAATCGCAAGAACTCCTCAACAAAATGGTGTTGTAGAAAGGAGGAATAGAACTCTTGTAGAGGTTGCGAGAACAATGCTAATTTTTCAAAAGCACCCGAATTCTTATAGGCTAAAGTTGTTGCAACTGCGTGTTTCACACAAAATCGTTCATTAGTAAACACCTGTTAGAACAAAACACCATATGAGCTAATCAAGAACTGGAAACCAAACGTCCAATATTTTCATGTATTTGGTTTGTTGTGTTATCTTACTAATGATCGAGAGGATCTTGGTAAGCTCAAGCCGAAGGCAAACGTTGGGATTTTTATCGGATATTCTAAATCTTCGCGAGGGTTTCGTATCTATAACTGCAGAACAAGGAAGATTAAGGAAACCATTCATGTCAAGTTTGTTGAGTTAACAGCAATGGATTTTGAATGCAACAATTTAGAACCCGGTCAAAACCGCTTGATTTTTCAATACTTATCAGAAGAATCATCACAAACATTGACAAAAGAGGATTTGGATGATTTGTTTGGTCCACTTTATGAGGAATACTATGAGATGAGAAACCCAGAAGAGTCCACTGATTCCGCTGCACCTAATACTCTCAATAAAGAAGACACTCCTCCATCATCAACACTCGTCGTTGATGACAATGAAGCTCCTCAAATAGTATCTACTTCTAAAGAACCACCATCTCAATCACAAATGATTCTGCTGATGAATCAATTCAAGAAGATAATGCAGAACTTGACGAAAATACTTTCATAAATGCATTCTGTTCTCCTATTTCTGAAGAAGCTAAGTCATCATCAACAGATCAGGATCCATCAAATATGCATGAATTTTATCGACAACACCGCTCAACTAACAAATTGGACAAAAGGTCATCCTCTCGAACAAGTGATTAGTGACCCTTCAAAAACAGTTATGACAAGAAGTAGACTTCATATTGACGTTGTATTGTGCATGTACGCCCTTGTTGTGAGTACAACTGAACCCAAGAATATCAAAGAGGCGATGCAAGATCATAGCTGGATTGAGTCGATGCAAGAAGAGCTCCATCAGTTTGATAGATTAAAAGTTTGGGAACTAGTCGAAAGACCCGCTTGAAGAAATATTATTGGGGTTAAATGACTTTGGAAAAATAAGACTGATGCAGAGAATACAATCATTCGCAACAAATCTCGACTTGTAGCCAAAGGGTACAATCAAGAAGAAGGAATTGATTCCGAGGAATCGTTTGCTCTCGTAGCATGACTTGGAGCTGTCAGAATGTTTGTAGCTTATGCGGCTCACAAGAACTTCACAATCTATCAGATAGATGTCAAAACTGCATTTCTCAATGGTCCTTTGAAGGAAGAAGTTTATGTGAGTCAGCCAGATGGTTTTGTAGATCCTGGCTTTCCAAATCACATTTATCGTCTTCGGAAAGCTCTTTATGGTCTCAAACAAGCACCACGAGCATGGTATGACAAGCTGTCCTCCTTCTTGATTGAAAATCACTTCACAAAAGGTATTGTTGACCCGACATTGTTTACAAGAAGAAACAGGGAAGACATTTTACTTGTATAAGTATATGTCGATGACATCATTTTTGGCTCTACAAATCTAATTTTTTCAAATAGATTTGCAAAACTAATGAAAAACAATTTTAAGATGTCAATGATGGGTGAAGTGAAGTTCTTTCTCAGACTTCAGGTTCATCAATCACCCCGTGGAATCTTTATAAGTCAGTAAGATTCTGAAGAAACATGGTATGGATGGATGTGATTCGATAAGCACACCAATGGCCACTGCCAAACTAGATGTTGATTTACAAGGAACCCCAAATGATCAAGTGAAATATTGTAGCATGATCGGGGGACTTATGTATCTCACTGCTAGTCGATCAGATATTGCTTTTGCCACCTTTGTTTGTGCTATATATCAAGCATGACCCACAGTCAAATAACTCAAAGAGGTTAAGCGGATATTTCGATACCTAAAACAGACTTATAACATGGGTCTGTGGTATCCAAAGGATTTCGGATTTGAACTAACCGCGTATTCAGACGCAGACCATGCAAGGTGTCATGATGATTGTAAAAGCACCTTAGGGGGAATACAATTTCTGGGAGAAAAGTTGGTCAGGTGGTCATCGAAGAAAGAAGATTGTACTGCAATGTCGACTACAGAAGCTGAATATGTATGCTTATCCACGTGTTTTGCTCAAGTCATCAGGATGCGAACACAACTCTTGGACTATGGATTTCGTTTCAACAAGATTCCAATGTACTGTGACTCGAAGAGCGCAATTGCAATATCATGCAATCCGGTACAATATTCTCGTACAAAACACATCAACATCCGTTATCATTTTATCAAAGAACATGTTGAGAAAGGTACTATTGAACTATACTTTGTCAAGACGGAATACCAATTAGCTAACCTATTTACTAAAGGCCTTCCAAAGGAAAGGTTTTAGTATCTAGTCCACAGAATTTGTATGCGATGTATAACTCTAACTGAGTTGAAACGTCTGACAAAATTATCTTCTTGATTTCAAAAGATCATACATCAAAATATGTAAATAAATTTTTCAAAAACAAAATACAAAGTTTGAAAAATAAAAAAGTCAAATATTCTCTTTGAATTTCAAAAATATAAAATCAAATAAAAATACAAAAATATTAGGTATTTAAACAAATCACATGTCTCCTCTGAATTTTTCAGATTCATGATTCATATTATCTCCAAATATTCTATGAATGCGTATACGGGATCATGATCTTAGGGGGAGTTACTCATATGACAAAATGTTTCATCACCGATAAAACATGTGTTTGTAAAACTTCTGTTTACAAAAGAGAGAATTTTTCTACATCGCCATCTTTGGAAAATCACAAGTTTTGAAAAGAAAAGCAAAAATAATAATCTCTTGAATAATTTTTTGTTACAGAAAGATTAATTTCTTAAGGAGTATTTATTCGAGGGTGAGTTATAAATTTTTCCTTGATAAAACGGGCTTTGAAAAGACAAAATTATATTTTTTAGACTATTCATGAAAGTGGATCTCACTCCAAGGAGGCTTATCTAAATTTCATAACAAGGAGAAGGACTGAAATTGTCAAAGCTTGAATTTCAATCGAAGTCAAAAGGGGTCAAATAGAATTTCGGTTAATATAAATACTCTCAAAAAAGTTTATTTTCTTTATAAGCAATTTTGATTGAGTGTGTGTTTACCAAAGCAAATTCGATTCATATTTTAGCCAATTTCGATTGAGACCAAAACGATTCAAAACAAGTTCTTAGGGATTTTCAGTGATAATCGTTCAAACGTAAGCACTCTATCAAAGTTTATATCATGTTTTAATCGTTCAAACTATTGTGTACGATCAAATTTGAAATTCGATTCAGATCTAGGGTTTCTAATTATTTAGGGCTTTTTAAAATTAAGTATGTTAGGATCTTTCCTAATGTATTTAATTGAGTGTAAGCATGTTTAATTGGTGAAAGCTTAGGATTTGCACGTGGTTTGATCAAATTCGGTTGGGCTTAGCCTAATTCGATTGGTGGATTGAAATACGATTAAGTGGATGAATGCATCGAGATGCTTATTTGTGGCTTATTTAGGGCTTAAAATTCTTGAATGATGGTTTCTTAAATGCGTTTTTATATTAAATTCGATTAGGGGTTTGAGTCAAATTCAACTGGCTTACTGATTGTGTAATTCGATTGGTATAAAAATGCAAAGTCCAAATTTAATTGGGAGTCAAACTTTGATTTGACCATGTTTAGCCGAAATTCGATTGAGTTTATTATTGTTGGAAAGTCAAAATTCGGTCAGACTAGTATGTTTAAACCAAATTCGATTGAGTACATTGTTGACAAGTCAATTTCGATTAATAAGTCAAAATTCGATCAAACAATTTTAACCAAATTCGACTAATCATTCAAAATTCGATTGGCTTGTATAATGGGCCTATAGTCAATTTTGGTTAAACTATTTTGGGTCTTAATGAGTGTAATGGGCTTACAAGTTAATTGGGCTTAGACAATGGACTTAATAGTTAACATGCTTAATAGTTAAAGGGCTTATTTGTAAACGAACTTAATTGCTTAAATGTTGGTTGTGGAATGATAAATGTAGTTAAAGTTTCATGTTTCTATAATTGATACACAGGCCAGCGATATAAGTTGCATCAAGTTTCGACCGTTTTGTTAGCGGCTTAGTGACCATCCGTTTTCATTATAAGGATATGTTCCTTTAGCTATATTTTTCATTAAGTGTGCTTATATGATTGTTCATGATTGAATAAGTTGGAAATTGTGCAAAATGCAAGAAAAATGCTCGTATGTTTGTGATCGTTTTGATATCTCATGTTCATCAATGAAATCAAAAAAGTTTTCATAAGTTCAAAAGCAAAAAGATTTGGTTTAAGAAACAATGATTTATATAGTTTAAGACAAATATTTCTATATCGACAAGCGCATCAATGATCAAAGCTACATCCGGTCTAGAGAAATCGAAAACCGCGCCAGTGGTTGAGTGACCATCCGTTTTAGATATAAGACTATTTCGTTCTATAACTACATTCTTCATTACAAATGATTTGGTTTTGAAAACTTCACAAGTGATTTTTACAAAAATCTCATTTTCTGTCAAAAAGTTGCAATTGTGTTGTCAAAGTGACACTCTTTTGCAAAATCTTTAAGGATATGAAGAATGACTCTTGAATTTTTCAAAATAAAGAGTTATTCAAAATCAGAGTATATCTTCATTATTCTTAAAAAAGTATAATTACACAACGTTTTTTGGTGAGGAAACTCAAAACAGAAATAGAGAGAAAATCCATACGTGAAAAAACAAATCAATGTATGTTCGAAAAAGAATTGCCAGAACATAAAAAAAGAATATAAAGAATAAAGTGTATGACATGTGCTCGATAAAGCAAGAAAACAACACATGAGAAAGAAACAGATCAAAAATATGTTCAAAAATAATTGCCAGAACATATAAAACAGACAGAGCGGAAAGAGACAAAAATGTTATAAATGCTTTATTATTGATCTAACACATTCTTGTCATTACACAAAACTTATCATGTCTCAATCACAAAAACAATTGATCAGTGTTGATCAACTTGTGCTTGTGAATTGCCAATATGAAGTTGCCAAAGTAAACAAGAAAGTAGATCTCTCCAGTCTTCCATGTCCGGCTGCTAGTAAGATTCATTGGAGAGATTCTACAACGTCATCCATTGTGTTATGATTTGACGGCCTTTGCTTCAGTTCCATTGATTTACATGTAACAAATGTGGAACACTTTACAATTGGCTGATTCAAAGGAAGAGTTCAAGTCCATAATTGATGAAGAAGAAGTTACATTCTCACTGAATGACCTTCGTACTGTGCTGAAATTGACTCAAGCAACTGATAATGATCATACGGAGTTTGTGGAAGCTCTAGATCTTGGAACAATGATCAAGTTCCTCAATATACTTGGTCATGCAGTAGTGATTCGTCTGGCAAGATAATTCTACACTAAGGATCTACCACAACGATGGCAAACACTTGGAAAGGTCCTTATGCGTTGTTTAACATTAAGGATCACATGCACTGATCAACCACCATTAGCTATCATGCAAATTTTTTATTGTATCATTAAAAACGTTCATGTAGATTATGTTGCACTTATCTAGGAAAGTCTTCACTTTCAACTAATGAATCCTTCGACAAAGAATATGGTGGTTCCTTACACGCGTTTCACCAAGCTCATAATTGATCATATTCTCACAACACATCATAAAATACCAAAGAGATTAAATGAACCTCATCACTTGGTTGCACATGATGATGTTGTGCAGTCTATCTTTGCATCCGAGAATTTTAAGGGCAGAGGTATGGGGATTCCTGATTATTTGTTGACACAAGAGATCATGCAGACTGAAGCTTATAGAGTATATGCTGCTAATTTCAAGCTAGTTATTCTAATGATGCAGCCACAACCGGCTGTGTCTTCCCAAGGAACGCATAGGACACCTAGCGCCCCTAGGTCACCTAACCCGAGAAGTACTCCAAAGAAGAAGAAGAAGAAGAAGGAGTCTGAATCAGGGGAGTCAAGTGTTCCTAAGAATCCCTTGAAGATCAAAATCAGATGGAGACAACCTGATCCAGAAGCGCCAATTCCAATAGTTGAGCAGATTGATCTAGACAACAAGACCGAGACTTAACAACTTACTTATACATTGGCCAAGAGTGCTCAAGAGGCAGAAGCTCAAGCAAATGTCAAAATTGTTGAGCAACACCTTCTGGATGAGGATGTTAACAAAATTGTTGAAGGAGATGATGCAACCACTGATGAGTTTGCTGATAGTGTTCTCCTAAGTCAAGAAGATCCCGACACTAGGATAGATCTAATGAGTGATAAGGAAAGACCGAAAGGCGATGAAAATTGATGATTATGTTGCTATTGTTGAGGAGGAGGAGGAAAGTGCTGAAGTTGCACTAATTCGGAAGAAAGGAGAGTGTTATGGAGATTAGGGATACATCCACCGCCACACCCACTAGATCCCCTAGGATTACCTTATCTTCGGATAAGGAACACTCTAGGAATTAACGGGTTCTCTTGCACCATCTTCTAAAATTCCACAATCACCTTCCTCAAAGCAATCAAGACAAATTCAGGGTGCAATAGCAAGAATGAGCAGACGTTATGGTCACATGATGCAGAATATGAAGAAAACTTTTATTCATAAAGACAATGTGAGAACCATTCTTGAAAAAGTTGATAACATACTGAAAGAAGTTGTTCCCAAGATATTGACCGCAACTACAGATGGGATTATGAAAGATACTCTTCCTTGGCTTGTAGTAGATGCTGTTAAGAAAGAGAGAGAGAGCGCACCAAAGTTGATGTTCCTGCTTTTTTCTCTCAAGAATTTGTTGCTCATGCACCTTAAATAATTTAAGAACTCTTTAGAACGTATATGCAAAACACCATTCTCAATGTGCATCAATCTTCAACATCTTCAATTTCTAATCTGCAACAACAATTGTATTTGAAGATAAAGAATGATCGTGACTCGCAAGCTGCTGACTCTGCTATACGGGACGCATTAAAAAAGAAGTATGAGAAATCTTCAGTTCCACCAGACACTTACAGGCCCGAAGATTTTTGAAAGCGTGATCATGATGACCATCCTAATGATCATCCTGAGTGGGAGAAGGGTTCAAAAAGACAAAAGACAACTAAAGTGTCTTCGTCTACAAATGTCACCTCATCATCAAAAACAACAATTGTTCGAAAACCCAAGACAATGCATCACAACCACCGATACAAGAGTATGATGGATGGTCGACGATTCAAGATATAGATGATGATGAAGATATCTCTAAGAAAGCAACAAATGGATTTTTAGGAGAGAACAAGGCAAAAAGTGGGTTCTTATAACTGCTGTTTTTCATAAAATGAAGTTTTCGTATGATGATATTATGAAAATTCAATGTGAGACTGAGGCATAATATGAGTATCACATTCAACAAATGATAAACTACATGAATAATTAGATTGTGTGGGAGAGTAGACAAGAAGATGTGACTCCTCAAGTTCATGAGAAACGAGCTCAAGTATTTCAAGGATGTGAAAGAGATCCAAATGATCCAACAAGGTATTTGTACAATAAGGATCTTTTCTTCCTAAAGAATGGAAACACTAAGGCTAGAATGTATGTACTTTCACTACATAAGATTCATGCAACTTCTTTCCTGGAAGACGATCTTGAAGAAGTGTTGAAAAGATGGGTAGGTAAAGTGGTCACAAAGTTTAATATTTCAGCACGTTTATCTATTCAACATTGAAAGCACAGATGGGCTAGAATGTACTATTGGCAATGTCACAACAAAACAAGATCAGATCTAGATGACGTCTTCTCAAACAAAAAGAGTATTGAAATAATCAAAGTGTTACATCATGATGCATATTGTAACACCCCAAAAAATACAACAATGCAGCGGAATACCACATGGGGTGCTACTTCATAATACACAGCGCTAGATACAAGAGAACGACCTCTAAATGTGTCGTTTGTAAAACAATCTCATTGATTTAATCAAAATCTTGAATTTAATATACATTTGTCCCATAATTGCATCACAATGAAAAGCTTGAATGTATAGACTCCAATGCACTTCAAGAAATCCGAGCATATAATTTACCTGAGAAAACATGCTTAAAAAGGTCAACATAAAGTTGGTGAGTTCATAGATTAGTTTAAATATGAATGTAATCCACTGTATCATCACAGTACCATGTAAAAATCCCAAAGATTTTATAAAGAATGCACGACACATTTTATGTCACCCAAAAGTACCAATCTTATCCCAAAGATTTTTATAAAGAATGCATGACAAATTTTTATGTCACCAAAAGTGTATCCCTGGCACCCCGTGCCTATTGATTTCCTCGAAATAATATATATATAAGGTAGGACCGCAAGACTTTTTAGTGATAATGCAACACATGCAGATCTCACAAAACTAGATTACATTTACACTAAGCTCATGACACTGAAGCTCGACGATCTTTCTTGCAATTAAACTATATATTGCAATTTACGCCCATATGGATGTCTAACCCTAAACATCCTAAATTCGACATGCTATAACGTTCGTTCACGGTGATAGCTAGTCACCCGAACGGGGAGGTCGTTTCCCGAATAGATCTATTAAATAACATTCGCGCTCACATAATGTAATTCCCAACTACATCTATGCAATTGACAGTTCATGATAAAGGGGCTCAACTTGGGTTATCGCTACTTAGGCAAACATGTAATCAATACTTGCGTCCAATTTATAAAACAAAGCATGTTGTGTCCATTTATAAAACGATGCATATTTTCATCCCAAAAATATATATAACCGTTATCCAAAACGAGTAAAAGTGAGGCTATGGAACTCATAATATCCTTTAAAAACAATCACATTGTTATAAGATAACACAGTAAGTAAAGAGTTTGTAGACAAGCATGTATTCCCCCTCGCGGGTTTATAAACATTCAAAAGATTGAAAAGCGAGGTTATGAACTCACATTGATGATGAAGAACGATTGACAGATAGGCATCTAATATGCACAGCACGAACGGAAGACGAAGCTGCCTGACCGAGAAGATGCAGCTTAACTTAACGGCTAAGATCCACTAGCCTAGGATAATATATTTGGGTTCCCCGATGAATAGTTCTATCAACGCGACGCGTTGATAAAGATTTAGATTTAACATTGTAATGGTTTGGTGGTTGGTTAAATAAATAAATTGAAAATATACTCAAAGTGTGTAATACATATTCTTCATATATTACTTATGAAAAATAACCCTTATATAATTCCTACCGTGAATTATATCATAAAAACGATCAACCCGAAGATTTATGTAAAGTATATAATAATTTGCAAGTATTATATAAAATGCGTGAATAAATAATTAAACCCAATTATTTCGACAGCAATTCAATTGGTAACAGACTTTGAATAAAAGCAGACAAATGTCTTAATGTTATAAATTAAACAACCGATGTTTGTAACCGTTCATAACCATTATAAAATATAAATTAATATTTTATAAATTATGTTTCGTTTCTTTGACAAGTCGTATCTAAAACAGTCGTCTTAATGTTAAAATATTAGTTTTCGTCCGTTGTCTGTTTATTGTATAGTTATATTTTAATATCTTTTAAAATATAACTTTAGTCTCTTTATCGGTTTCTAAAATAATATAAGTTTTAGTAATACATTACTGAACATATATATTTCGTCATGACATTTTCGGTTGTATAATGTTTTCCATTTTCGCCAAGCTCAACGTTTTCCCTTAACCAAGTTGCAATCGTTCGTTTTCTAGATATGACATATACATATATATCATTATATCTAACTTAAACCAATTGATAAATATTATATTTATTTAACCGATTAAAACCACCAATGAATATTTATCCGGTTTTAATATTTATTAAAACCTAAAGTTGATTTTTTTTATTAGTCGTTTCAAACGAACTCTTTTTATATAAAATCAAACAAACCCTCGTTGTTTCCTCGTCGTTTTGCTAAACCAAACACGTCCGTCATGACTCTCGCTTAAACCATACCCCTCCTTTTGTACCATTATCCAACCGAACGCCCCCTAATTCGCGAGACCACCCAAGCCAAACAACCCCCCTGGGTTGTTAAACCCATATCCAAACGCCCCTTGTGGGCTGCCATAAACCAAACGCACCCTAACTGGTGCCAAAACCACAAACACCCCTTGGTGCTATACAACTACCAAACACACCCATATACGGCTGACCCGAAAACCAAACAGTCCCTAGTTATTTTTCTATCAAACCAAACAGTCCCCCCCCCCCCCGGCTGTCCCGGCTGTGAACCCACACCAACGATACCAAACCAAACCCTCGGCTGCCCCGGCTGTTTGACAGCCAAACCATACATCCCCGGCTGGACCCAACTCACAACCAAAGTCCCCTAGCTGCTAAACCCATCTCGACCCCGGCTGTCCCACAGCCCGACCCGACTGCGAACCCACGACAAACGCCCCCTTGGGCTATTTTGCATAACCAAAACGCACCCGTTTCTTGTTTACGATCCACCCGCACCCTTGTGGCGATATAAGACGAACCAAACACACCCCTCGTGGCTTTCTTGCTGCCACCCAAACCAAACACGCCCTTGGGGTGGGCTGCCACAGAAAACAACACCCCTTGTGGTTATAACCTAAACCCGAGCGCACCCTTCGTTGGTGCAACTACCCGAACCCACAAACCAACGCATCCTTGCGGCTGAAAAATCAAAACCAACCCGCACCCTTGATTCTATAACCAAATCAAACGCACCTGTTGTTGGTGGTTATAAAACCACGCGCACCCTCGGGAGGTGGCGGTTGTGGTGGTGGTTTCGGTGGAGATGGAGTGACGGAGTGATGATGATGATGATACGATGATGATGGTGGCGTAGCTGTTGGTGGCGACGTGGGGGTGGTGGTGGCGCGTGAAGGGAAGTGATGTAGTGGGTTGAGTAGATCCGGAGGTGGGGAGTATTTTTGGTGTTGGCCGGATAAGCCCGCCGGAAAACTTTTCCGGCGGCGGCGACGTGGTGGTGGCCGGAATGTTGGCCGGAGAAGATGGTGGCTGAGGGTGGCCGGCGGTGGTGGAGTGGCCGGACATGGGAGGAGGGAGAGAGAGAATAGGAGTGTGTGTGTATATATGAGATGAAATGAAAATTTGTTATATAAAATCTTATTTATATAAAAACTTTAAAAGAAAATGACAAGTTCACATAGTGTGGGGTGATTTTGTAAATATCTCACAGGGACCAAATGTGTAAATGTTGAGAAACTTTTATAATATATTGGTTCGGGTCTCGTTTGAGCGACTTAACGGACGATTCAAATCTCTAAACTTGCGCCATTGTTTTCCGAATCATTTTTCCGATAAAAATGAGTATTTACTCGATAATGTTCCATAAATATTTTATAACATTTAATAAAATATCTGTTATTCATTTTGTGAACCGGTTATGTCTTGTCCGAAATAAAATTATATTTCAACTCGAGTATTCGCGTTATCCGCAACGCTTTTAATTAAAATGACGACTAATTTATTTAATATTTTTATTAAATAAATACTGATAATTAAAAACAAATTTAATTGTTTTTGTGTGTCCGCGTTGTATATTGTTCGAAAAATGTTTGCGGTGCTGTTTTAGCCCTTTTCGGCTCGTTTCCAGGTCTCGGGCAAAACTGAAAAGTTGTCAGGAATGTCGTTTCACATCGAATTTCTTTAGGGTCCGAGCCGTGAAAACGTGATTTAGATGGTTGTTTTTGTAATTCAAGCCAGACCTAAAAGTCGAGGGATAAAATAGTTATCTAAAAATCCGAAAATTCTCAGATGTTACACATATGAGTAAGACTTGATTGATGAGGTTTGTGTGAAAAAGTCTGATGATAAAGTCTATATATTCTCAAAATCAGACTTCAAGTACTTGAACAAGAACGACATTGAAGATATGTACTACATTTGTATGAGAAGAAGGAACAATCCACAGCAGACTGCATTGATAAAGGCTTTGATCGTATTTATTAGAAGTTGTGTGATATGGGAAACGGTTCATGATTTTCAGATGGGAATAGAAGGTTACGAGATTAAAGTCAATTTTACTGCTCCAGCCATCACTTTTCCCGGTATTGAAACACTTCCATTGTAGCTGATCCTTTCGTTGGTATTGTATATGAGAACGGCAAAAAGGAAAAGCGAGCTATGAATGTTGATGAGTTGCAAAAGTTCAGTGATGCTACATTGAAAAGAGTCTTGAGAAAGATTAGTGCAATTAATGTGAAAGCTCGGCATAGTTTCAAAAACCATCCTCTGAACGAAAAAGATAAAGAGCTGATGATACTGTTTGAAGAAGAGATTGAGGAACGTTTGAAGTATCGTCGACAAATGAGGAGATGGGAGAGCTTCGTGAACGGAAGACCAATAAGTAATTATATTGTACGTCCTAAATAATCGACCCTTAGGGGAAGATTGTTAGGAACACAAAAAGTGTTGATTTTTTTGTAATAAGTAGTTTTACTTTATTTAAATTGTTTAGCTAGTTTTTAGTTTATAATATTTTGTAAAAGTCTTAATGAGCCTAATAAAGATTAATTAGCTTATTAAGATAGTCATTAAGAGAGAATAAGAGTGTTTTAGCAAATATTATAAATACTCTCTCTTATTAGGAGGGATGTAAGTGAAAAACATAAGTTGTAATCCCTTCCCTCATTTTCTCTCTTAATATCATTATCACTTCTTTTACATCTCATATCTCTCTCTAATTCTCAAGTGCTCAAGCTTACTAAATGTGTGATACAACGACTTAAAAGTAACCTAACACAATCTATTTTTTAATTTATCCACTACTCCATTCCAACTTTCTAGCTCTTTTCATGTTAACCCCAATATGAATATCAAGATACGAAAATGGCAACCTACCCAGAGAAACTCCCATACAATAAGCAAGATAATCCATTTCTCCATTTTGAACCGCGATCTCATACACCTTAAACTATGTTCTCAAGTTAAATTTGAAAGGATAGGAAAAGAAAAAGAAAGTAAAGCGCAAATGGGAGGAAGAGGATGAAAGAAAGACGTTATTTTATTACTACATGTTTTTCAGTAGACATGGAATAAAATTTGTCAATAAGCTACATACAAACTAACAAATATACCTCTTTAAAAGAGAAAAACGACAAGGAGGATGAGAACAAAATAAAGACAAATTTGTCCTTAACATGTTTGAGATGAGTTTCCTTTACTTTCTACCCATGAAAGCTATTGATCCTTAGAAAAAAAATCACCCATCACTTTCTTTCCTCTCTTTCTTTTCATTCTTTAAAAGAATTTAAAAACACCCTTAAAAATCACTTTAATTCATTTGTTTCACTTTCTTTTCAAAAAGAGTGTTAGGGGTGTTTATTTTGACTTAATGTCCTCAATGGTAACAAAAATAGATGCAAACAAGAAATTTTGGTGTTTCTATTTTTACTTATTGTAAACATAAATCTTGAATGTGAAAGGGAGTAAAAAAGAGGGGCTTCTCCATCCACGACATATTATTACATCACAGTTTTAGTTATACCCTATTTTTTTTAATCTTTAAACCAAAACATAAATTTCATCTCTACTTAGGTCTCTTCTATTCACGGATCACAATGTCGGTCACCACCGCTCGTCCATCATCACACCTCCACTACTCCGACCATAACATTATTAGTGACCATAAATTTAGGAGATATACATTTTATTAAAGTTTCATTCCAATCAAAACAACAAACAACTCTTTTGATGTTTCTATAAAAAACACAAATTTCATTTGCATTTATACATGAATATGCCGGTAAGTTTATGCAATTTAATACTAGTATAATGTTTGAAAGGTTTGCAATTTTTCAAATGTTTTCTTATGAGATGAGGTTTAAGACAAGTTTCATATTTTTAAACAGGACAAACATTTTCAAACAAAACAATGTTTTCAAACAACACACTCTCTTCAAATAAGAAATAAAAAGGAACATCCCCAATCTTGCTTGAATTTATCTTTAACCCAAAAGCTTCTTTAAGACAATGCATGATCCTCATGATTTTTCTTGCATTTGAAGTTTTCCACTCACCAGAAGTTAAAGTATCATCCGCGTATTGAGAATAAGATATTAAAACTTCGTCAAAACCCATCACCCAAAAAAAAAAAACCTTGAAACCGCTTCTTCCAATAAGGTTTAACATCCACTTAAACGTTTTTATGGTAAGTTGATCTTTACGTAAGTGCTTTTTCTTTGGTCACCAAACCTATCATGTTGAAATAAAATGGAATTTTTTTAATCTTAACAGTAATCCTAGTGAACTAAATTTCTTATAAATAGCAAAAAAAAAAAAAAAATCAAAATTTCGATTTGTTCTCTGTTTTGTGATGGCCCGTTAGTCTTTATATACCTTCATTACGTGTTCACTAACTAAAATCGTGTAGGATCGTATGTGAGCTAGGATTGTAAGTAAGATCGTAGGATCGCACGTAAAATCGTAGGATCGGCTATCGATCCGATATTACCAATTTGATGAGTTATCTTATTATTTTACGTCAAAACCTCATATAAGACTTTTATTTTTCTTTCTTGCTATTATATTACTTTATACTATTATATTTTGGTTCAAAATTCGTTTACAAGATGTATATTTTTTATCATATAAAGTCGTGATAAATACGCTAAAAAATAATCAAAAATTTATTTGAGTGTGGGAAATGAAGCTAACGAAACATTTAGAATAGATTAACTTTTTATGTTTTGAAATTTTGGCATGTATACGTTGCATGTCGTTTTTCCTATCTCACTTAATAATTGTTTATTTAGCTTTGAAAACTTAAACAAATTAAATGTATTTAACTATGTTTTGCTACAATCACATAAATTTTACAAAATAAAGTTCGCACAAAGAGTTAACATGACACTTAGACCATTGTTATTTCTTTTCCCCCACTATCTCTTTATTTTGTAACAAATCATTTTGTTGCGCATCATTATATAAACATTATTTTGTAAAATTTATGTGGTTGTAGCATTGCTCTTTTTATTATCATGATGTTTAAACGTCAAATGTTTTCTTACACTATCTTATGACTTCGTGTTTTATATTCAATATATATATATATAAATGTATAACGTTATGATCCGTCAACGCCTATCAGTAAGACAAGAAACTTTGGTGAGATCTTACGATTTTGATCCGATCTTACGATCCCGATCTTGCAAAGACAAAAACGATCTTGTGTAGGATCTCGATCTTGACAGCCTTGATGGCTTATATAACACCACTGAGATTTGTAAGCTTTCTCAAGAATTATTGGTTAAACTATATATGCACTTACCCTTCATCAATTGTGAAGGTGCTAACTTGATACCTATAATCAGTCAACAGTTTCTTCCATCATGGTTTTCAACCAACACACCAAGTTTATTAACACGATACCCCATTTCGTTCTCTTATCATTTTTCTCAATCCCAATAAACAAAACTCTTTCGGTCACAAACTCACAATATTATCAAAATGAAGCGAAATGGACAAAAGCCGAGAGCCCATCCAAAGAAACCAGGTCAGGCCGAGTCTCGTCATAATCCATGATGGCATTCAATCTTCTTGACTTGAGGTTGGTCTTTCTTTGACACATTACTATTTAATTCTTTAATCTAGTATTTAATTCTAAAGGGATTTAACCGCCTCTGGGCATAACCAGACACTTAGAGATTTTGTCACTATTGTACGCAAGATCGCAAATTAACAATAAAGACCATCAAGTCCTAAAAGCACAGGTGCAAAACCACATCCAACATCAAACATAGCAGAAAACTTTGTAAAAGTACATCTGTCGAATTGAAACATATTGTATTACATAGATTAAAATACAGTGGTGCAACGCATACCACTACATATAGCTTATGTACAATAGTAAGCTTATTCTTTAACATAACTAGCAAAGTTCACCAACAATACACAGTTTCACGAAAAGCGACTTTAACTGTACGAAAACGGGTATATAATTAGTCAAAACGCACCTTATTGACTCAAAACGATGGTCCCACAGAATTATGTACAGAGAACCATAACGGCATTGTAGAGTTGCTTTTCACAGAATACATTTCCTTCCAAATTCTTGTTTTTCAGTGATAAACCAAAACCTGTTTATGTCCAGCAAGAAACACGTAATCACTCCTTTGACTTATTGGGAAAATCTAAGGAACCATTCCATGAATAACACAAACTCACTTGAATTTGTTACCAGTTTTCTTTCTCTTATGGTAAATATAATACATGTGTTTATGCAGCTGGCATTTGCAATGGTTGTATACCCTTGTTTCGTAATACACTTTAGGTTTTCGTCTAAGTTTGCAACTATTTTCTTTTTTTGGTATTGATGAGCCGATATTTTGGCCAGTTTTTGTTATCGCTAACTTAGCAGCTATTGGTGGAGTCAAGTTATTATCACAGGCACCTTTTTGATTGTTAAACAATGTCATGCTCTCAATTTTTTTCCAGCGGATCAAGATTGTCCATACTCCATACCTTGAAACACATGTTTGGCCAAATTTATCTACCTGAAATTAGCTAATCCTCATGATTCTTACTGTTTTGGTCACTGTTGGATTCCATAACACACTCTAGCTGGAAATGCATATGGTAAGTTATAACTTATAACAACAATACCCAACCCGCCGAAAAGGAGTATGCAGGAGGTGGGATACAGAGAGTCCTCCCTACCCGTGGGTAAAGAGATTGCTTCCGGATGGTAAGTTATATACCTCGCTAGTAAAAATTTCTTGATTTTATTGCAAAACTTATAAGAAATTAAGACTTCAGTTTTATTTAATTAAATGGTGGTGTAATTGTTGTAACTAATGGTCATTAGTGTTTGATTGGCTATTTGCAGGGATTGCGTGTGTGACAGTTATGTTCATTTAACACTTTGCTTATCGGAATGGACTTAGAATCAAATGAGAAGAAAACTTAAAATAAGAAAGATGAGAAATAACTATAATTACATATTTGAGATGCATCAAGTTGACTTAGATGTATCTTTAGTCTTTTAGATGCATCATAATATGTTTTCTAGCTCAAAATTAGATGCACATACATATATTAGATGCATTTTATCAAGTTAGGTGAATCCTATGCATTTTTCGTCCTATGCGCGTCAAATGTGTTGCTAGTACCACTTTGCATCGTTTTCACTTCAAAATCACTTTCGAAACTGATTGGGGTGCAACTAAATGAATAGGGATGCATCTAATTCAAGTCGAAGCATCTCAAATGTGTGGTTATGATTATTTCTCATTCTTCTCATTTTAAGTTTTCTTCTGGATCCTTACCCTATGGGAATGAGTATACCTTTTGGGTGGCAGAAAAACGTTATAGTTGGTGTATCATTTCTTGTATGGATCCTTTGGTGAGGGATGAGCTTTTGCAACAGTTTATATAGGGAAATTTGCACTTATGTGACAGAAGATGCCACTTATTTCTAACTTCACAAACATTTGTTGCATATTGCTCAATCTAGGATTTTCTTTCTAAATGCCAAAACTGCCCTTATCTCACATAAATTCGCAACGTATTCGTAGATTTCATAAAGCAGAAACAAACAATATTGGTGAATCTATGACTCAAATAGAAAAAGACTCTTTCGTTATAGAAAAAGTTTGTGACACAAGTAGCATA
Organism: Tanacetum coccineum; assembly: GCA_026074375.1. Taxonomy (NCBI): domain Eukaryota; kingdom Viridiplantae; phylum Streptophyta; class Magnoliopsida; order Asterales; family Asteraceae; genus Tanacetum; species Tanacetum coccineum. The sequence goes on along the minus strand of BQNB010064766.1, from coordinate 6,832 downwards.
TTCAATCTTGCATAAGAATTGAAGGTGACCTTAAGTCGCGCTTCACATTCCTCACACTTATCTAACTGAAGTTTGCATGATATATATGTTTAGCTTCTGCTCGTTTTTAAAATTTGTAGGTCTATGTTTATGATCCAAAACACACACTAAGAGTGATTACGAGTCTTATCGGTCTACCAATCAGGTTCTCATACTATTCCTTTGTGGCGATGCTGATCTTGTATGTAAATCTACATTTATGTCCATATCGACATTGTATCTTAACTATTTCTGTTTAGGCAAAAGTCACATGTACATTTTGCTTCACTTGACAAACAACTCGTTTACTTTTCTTTATTGAATTGATTATCATGGTCTTATTGCTCAAATTACTACAACATATTCAGAAACCCCTTGGACTAGACAAAGCCATAAAATAAACAAATACCAAATTGTCAGCAGCCCGAATATACCAACCAGAAACAACTCTATAAAATAGCTACTTAATAAACTAGTTTAGCACACAATAAATGAACCAAATGGTTAACTGACCCACATAATTCCCTACTTTCACTTGTTCCCAGTTTGAGAACTCTACTAACATAAATGCAACACAAATTATTAGAGTTAGAGCGACCCAGCTACATAGATCGTTTCCGTCGCTATCGTCCACTAAAGTGGCCTATTTAACCGGTTACCCCAACTCTAGTCATCTCTGTTGCAACTAAATCAGTAAAGAATTCAACATGGAAATAGATAGTGAAAGTACATAGCTATATCAGTCAATTTAGCCTACAAAAAACAGTTTGATACATTTCAACATAAGCATGTAACCACCAAAAACGAATACTCGAAACATACCACTAGAAATCACCCAAAGTCATCTCCCAATTACATCTACGAAAACCAACAAACTAAACAGCTCGTTATAACTCACTAAAGTCTACGTAATACAATAAAGAAGACGACAGTCATCTACTCATAATGCATCCTCCGAAAGCTAGACACTATTCCTTATATCAATCATCATAATTGTACTTATATTTGCTACTCACTTCAATGTTTGGTTTTACCCCTTTGCTTTTGCATAACTCTATCTAAACCTAGTTTAGTAGTTTTATTATCAAGTAAATTAATTAAATCACTTGTATACACATTATGCACATTGCTTCTTCCAAGTTAAACCAACTATATTCAACTTCAGAATTTACAAGCATTATACAGTAATACCTAAATTACTAAATCTTATAATACAGACAATGCAAGGTAAAATGTGGACACTAAATGTGTATAAAAATCCAAACAAATTCTACTTTGACGGTTTATATGTGAAATAAGCCAAATTAAACTAAAAACAACAATTAATATTAAGTTGACAATTAAATAGAATTTGCAAAAAGCAACTTTAACTATACAAGGACATGAGTATATAATTAGTCATGACGCACCTCAACGACACGAAAAGATGGTGCCACGGAAGGAATGTGCAGAGAACCACAACGGCATTGTAGAGGTGTTTTTCACAGAATACATTTCCTTCCAACTTTTTGTTTTCCTTTGATACGCCAAAACCTGTTTATGTCCAGCAAGAAACACGTAATCTTTCCCTTGACTTATCGGAAAAATCCCAGGAACCATTCCACGAATACAACGCAAACTCACCCTATCAATCATGTCCCACTCCCCCTTTTCATAATCATGCAAAACCCAAATATTCATCGAAACACTACAAATCTGAATAACCGACAACTTCCCATCCAATTCCAACAAATAAACCCGATTCCCACTCCCACTCCCGCACCCCATCTCCTCCGGCAACAATATCCTCCTCCAAACATCATACTCCAAATCAAGCACAAGCACATAACAAAAACTCTGTGTCATCCAATGAAACGCCCCATTCACAAAAACCACTTGATTCCTATTCATATGCGTAAAACCATGATCCTCTCCATCACAAACATATTTCCGCCACTTATTACTCTCACTATCATAAACCGAACACACAAGCTTCCCTTCATGCCTATGACCAAACATCCTATGATACCCCGCTAACACAACATTAAACCTACCCGCCAACAAATCACAACTCACTCCCACAAGCATAGCATCACCGTCTGGATAAAACCGCGTAATGGGCCTTTCCCTACTCCTAGGAAGCACCCTAACCTCCCTAGTCATAGGATTACAAACATAATAAACACCCTTATTTCCAACACTAGAACAACATAACAAACCATTACAAGATGCTCTAACTTTAATCCTATCTTTTATAAAATCTAATGAAAACTCAGAACCACCTTTTTTATTATCAACTAATATTAAACTTGATGCTGATGATGAGGATGATGTTTCAGTTAGTTCTACAAGTACCATGATGTTTTTTAAGGATAAGGTATTGTAATATAAAGTGAAGGATTTATGCGAAGCTAAATTGTACCATAATTTGCAAACAGATTTGGTTCTAAATAAGGATTTAATGGGGAGTCTTGATAAGATTTCTATTATAATTTCGTCTGCGAAATAATACCCAGAAATTGTTTGGGGTATTGGATTCATGTTTTCTGAATGTAGAAATATTGGGAATGAAATTTTTTGCTTACAGGCCTGGGTGTTGTTGAAATGGTGTTTGTGCAACGATATGAAAATGGTTGTTGAAATGGGTCGGGTCGATTTTGCTTATCTTTAGAGTTTAGAGGACCACTCAATAGGTCCTTCTGGTACTTTGATTGCAAATATAGTCCTTGGGCTTATGGAAAAATCTAAAGGTGACCACAAAAACCGATAAACATAATCGAAACCGCAAACACCGAAAGGTATTTACGAAAAGCTGAACTGAAAAAATCACTCAGTCCCACCTTCATATCTTTTTATACGATATTATATTCATATAACATTTGTCCAAATTGAAGGTGAGCTGGTGATGACATCAAATAACGTCACTTTTATAACATCATTTATCTCATGTAAATTACTCATTTTGTATAATTATTGCGAGAATTGATACTTAATCGTTTATATTTGAGATTTGCAGTAATTATGAAATATTTTGTGAAGATTAGGTAAAAGGCACGCATTTTGGAGCATAAACGAAGAGTTCGAGAAAGTCTACTGATCTTACAGCAAATACGCCGTATTATTATAGACCTATACGACATATCCAAGACTTTGACGAATTAAAAGACCATTGCCTGACTTTGAAGAATACGCCGTATCCACATCAATGATACGTCGTATATAATACTTTGGTCAACAAAGAAGAACCAACTGGTTTTACCATAATACGCTGTATCCATCAAGAAGATACGGAGTATCCATGCCTACACTTCACAAATAACCATGAAGGATTGAAGACCCAATACGTCGTATCCTGAAGACTTAATACGTCATATCAAAGGTCAACATTGAAAGATTCTGAAAGATATCAATCATGGTCCTTACTCCAAGAAATCCCCAAATACGTCGTATTCCACATCGCCCGATACGGCGTATTGATCAATTTCTAGACTCTATAAATACAAAACCCTAAACTCAGTTGTAGACATGCTTTTAACCACTAAGTCCGATTTTCAAAAGATCTATGAAGCCATGAAGGACCTGTAAAGTGGTCCATTCGATGGGAAAACTCTTGTAATCTCTACACTCCGCTATGCATTCGGTTAGCATTATGTTTAATCGTTCATCTATGATTTCGTGTATTGTTACAATGGTATTAGCCATGTTTATGATAATATAATGTTTTGATTTGTCTCTATATCGATTATTCCTTATTCGTTGCATGTTGATTATGTTTATCACTTTATACTCGTTTATGTGTTTTACCTATCATTCAACTGGGTCTAGTTCTACATATTTAATGCGCTGCAACTTCGGTGTTGTTTGGGCATAGGCTAAGAGTCCGGGATAGAAACATATAACGCTTATTCATATAGCTAGAATAATATGATCACCAATACAAAGTCTTGTTTTGATATATGGTTAAGTGGATACGTAGACTAAGCAAGTGACTTAGGATTACACATAACGTCCTGTTTCCATAGGTAGTTAAGTGGGTGTGGACTACTAGTATATAAATTTCCATTAAGCAGTAAGTTGGTAAAGCCTCCATGAGCTACGATTCAATATAACCACCAAAATAGATTCCTAGATAGATTATAATCAACGGTGTGAGCTTCATGCAAGTTTAGGTTAATTGTGACAGGATTAACTAGCGACAAACCTCAAGTCTAGGGAGAAGATTCACCTGACTTTTGAATGATATACCACTAACGAATTAATACAATCATTACATGAATAGACAATCAAGGCATATTATTAGATTAAACTGATTAATACGTTTTCCTCACATTTGACCACTTCTTAATCTTTTGTTAATCACGTGTGTGCGTTATTTGTCATCACCTTAGGATAATTAGAACTAAACTCGTGCCAGTCTCTCAGGCTGAAAACCCCCCTTTGCGTTAGTTTAGGTTTAATTAGATTTAATTAGAATAATTAGGTTAGATTAGTACTAAACCTAGATAAATAAAATACTAGTAAAATTAAGAGTTAACTTTCACTCTTAGTGTTCGACACCCTACTTACCAACGAAGCTACATCTGATCGGGTACACTCCCCGTTAAAGTGTTGTTTTAGGTAAAGTCGACAAAATATAAATGTAAAACTTGATAACAAATAAATACCTAACTACGACGACACATCAAGTTTTTGGCGTCGCTGCCGGGGAGTGTGATTGTTTAATTTCTTGTTTTTATTGGTCTTTTTAATGTAAATTTAGTTTTGTTTTTCTATACTGAATACAACGTATTCATTTTCTTTTGAATACGGGGTATTCAACATCAAACATTTATACGGCGTATCCAGTTTACTGAATACGGCGTATTGACTGTCTGATACAACAGCATTTTTAGTTAGCTTTCTTGTTTAGTTTTCTAGAATAGTTTTACTTCGAGTTATGTCTTTTTTAGGTACCGTTTTCAGGTTCCCTCCTTACCCGTTCGATTACCCTAAAAGAAGGTTAACTATGAAAAAAAATGTTGGCTAAATTCATTGATGAAGGTAAACGTGAACATGAAGAGATGGAAATATTCATTAAAGAACTTAGAACCACCAACGAGATCTTCTTAAAAGAACGAAACAACTTATTGAGTGAGCTGAAAATCAAGGTAAACGAATTGTCAAAGGTTATGAGTAATGTTTTGATTCCAAAAAATAAAGTCAAGGGAGTGACAACTAGGGGATGAAAGATGACGTTGATGCGATCGTCGTAGGACTTCAACAAGAGGTTTTACAACTCCCTAGGCAGAGTACCTAACCGTTGTAGTGGTAGTATAAGCAAGACTCGAGAGTTGTTATCGTTCTCTAGGGAAATAGGTTGGGAAGGCTTGATCACGGTCTAACAGAATTCTAGGGGTTGAGAGAAGATTATTTTTGTGTTTTATATTTATAAAAAAGCAAGTAAATCTATGGTTTGAGAGATTGATTTGTTTAACTATTGTTAGGAATTCAATTTTTAGTGAAGTGACGATCATTATCGATCTCATGAGCATTTGTAATAGTTAGACAATTTTATGTAATAGTTAGACATTTCAAACCTATGAATTTCACTCAACCTTTGTGTTGACCCTTTTTATGCATGTTTATCCCAGGTAATTGAGCAACTTATGGCATGGAATGGCATGGACTTGAAGATGGCTAAAACTTGTTATCATTCACATTTTATGTTTCTAGATTTTGGGACCTGCCTTTGTAAAACTCTGATTTTAATGAATGATAACGTATCTTTTAAAAACGTCTCTTTTGAGTCGTTTTCTATGATTGTGACTGTTGTACTATGAAGTAATAATGGCATGTCTTCTGAAAATCGATAACATTTTTGGTCTTAGAAATGTCATTCAATAATGATACGAGGCTGTAAATGAAGTTCGAGCAGAAGTTCCAAATGTTTTCAAAACATGCCAAATGGCTTGCTATTATTTCAGATAGTAACCCGGACATCATCTTAAAGGCAAGTATTTCGTCAAAAAGGAAACTTGACCTCTCAACGGGAATTTATTCTCGGGAATTGTCTACTTTATGACCATGCAAAGGCTTGTGTTTACTTTGCAACACAACCTGTGCTTCCTATATACCATAAGTGTACGTTTCAGTGCATTTATGTGTCAAAATAAGAGAAATCTTATTTTTATTGGTAAAAAGTTGTCTTCATAATGAATCAGTGTTTTCAGTAATCACAAAAAGATTTTTAAAGACAATTCGACCACTCAAACAATGACAACAACTCTTTAAATAGAAAACGGGTCATCATTTGAGGGGGAGAATGTGTTATCCAATAATCTTTTAAAACGGTCTTTCAAAATAAGTCACGAAATAAATGGATAAAGTTTTTGATAATGACGGATCACAATTTCAAGGGGAGTTAATTTATATTAACTATAAGTGCTTTAGATGTCATTTGTTTCAAACTTTAGGGACTTATTTGAAATATGAGACCTAGTGAGTATAGGCCTTAAACTACATTTGATCAATATTGCCAACACCTCATAGTTTTTAAAAGACTTAGGAATGCTTGGAAATACTTTTATAGTTTTAAAAGCCTTGAAGTTGATTCTCACGGAATAGATTTAAGCTTATTAATTCTTCAAACACGATCTCGAATATGTATGCGTATAAGGTTTTGCGGATTCCGACGTGTCGAAACCAACAAGGGGAAGGAGTAGATGTATACTTGATAGTGTCCTTGGCCTTCTTTTGAGGTTAGCTTCTTTTGTCTTTTGAGGATTAGCTTCTTTTGATTTTAGGCCTTTTTGAATCTTTCGAGTGCACTATTTCAATCACATGGTGGAAGAGATAC
>BQNB010064765.1:0-35187 GCA_026074375.1 Tanacetum coccineum | reverse complement strand
TGTGACATTTTATTAACGTCTCTTTTGAGGTCTATGAAGTAACACCCCAAAGTGGTATTCCGCTGCGTTGTGATTTTATAGGGGTGTTACAGACTTGTGTTTTCATAAATTGGATACTCAATCAACGACTACAGCTCTTTCGATAGAAAACGGGTCATTGATTGAAGGGGAGATTATTTTGTCAATAATATGAAAGTATAGGGTCTTATGTGCTATTTGCTATTTGTTTCCTAGACTCATAAAATATAAAGGACCATTTGTGCCATTTATATCTTAAATGGAAGTGAAACATGAAAAGGAGGGACCAAATATGCCATATGCTGAAACTTGTACTTAAGTATATAACCCCTCTGCGTTTTGACTTGGTCAAAACTCCAAAGACCAGTCAAACTTTACTCTTGTTTTCTCTCTCAACCCAAATCGCAACATCTTTCATTTTGCTTGATTCGTGGCCATTTGTGTGTTTTCTTGCTTAGGTAATACTTGCTTAATGTTGTTTATCATCTAAATATGCTTTATCTATAACATCATGGCCTGAAATTCATTAAATCGTGTTCTTTTGTAGATCTTCGTGCAAAATCATCATCCAAATCTTGGTTAGTGTTTGTAATTGAGTTTTGATTGTTGGGTTAGCATTAGATTACATACATGATGCTTCGTTGATGCCTGAATTGATTCCCCAATCGTTATTTTATGGTCCTTGTGATTTTCGTGTAAAAGTTGACTTTTTAAGTCAAAATCGTGATCGTATGATATGTGTGGTGACCTCTTGTTGTTGTGAATAGGTTAGTGAGCATTTTAGAAAGTAAATCATGATCTGGTATTGCCTTGGAAGTCTTGATTGGAAAGTTAGAATATGCGCTTATAGAATATTCTTGATTGCGTTATGTTATAATGTTCTTGGCTGCGTTTAGTTATAATGTTCTTGATTACGTTTTGCTTGAGATTCTAGATTGTGGTTTGTCTGTTCATATTCCTATTGCGTTTTGAATATAATAAGATTAATCACAGGTCAAAACGTAGTCATTGCGTTTTGCTTTGAATACCATTAAAATATTGAAATATTAAACACTCATTTCGAAAATTTTTCAAATGATTGCGTTTTGTCTATTCTTGAATAAAATATTTACTGCGTTTTGCTTATTTTTTTAATGATTGCGTTTTGTATATTTTGAATATAATATACCTTGCGTTTTGACGGATTGCGTTTTGTCTGACTGCGACTTGTCTCTTGCGTTTTGAAATGTCTGCGTTTTGATTATTTTTTATAAAATATTCATTGCGTTTTGTCCTACTGCGTTTTGCTTGTTGCGACTTGTCTCATGCGTTTTGAATAGATTGCGTTTTGATTATTTTTAATAAAATATTCATTGCGTTTTGATGGATTGCGTTTTGCTTGGGAGATGTCTGCGACTTGTGTGTAATTGCGTTTTGTTGACTAATTGGGTTTTGTGTCTTGCGTTTTGCTCTACCTAATATGTCTTAACCTCTGCGTTTTGTCTAGTATTGCTTGAAAATTGCGATTTGGTCATTGTGGTTTGGTCATTGCGTTTTGTCTTCTCTTCCATGAGTTAACTTCCGTTGACTCAAGAGTTGACCAAATCTATTGATCACCACTTTAATATGATCTCAGTGTCCTTTTCCAGGATTTAGTCCATAACTGATTATCTCCTGAGCATTTGCTCACATCTAACATCTCCGTTCTGTATGTATGCCTTTCTGTGGATGTGATTGTGCAGATACAATGGCTGATGTTAATGTTAATGCTCCTGCTGAACAAGCACCTGCTATGGCACCACCCACTCGTACTGATGAACAGATCCTGCCTCGCAGCAGATGGGTGCCTGTAGGAAAAAGCAACTGCTATTTGGATGTTGAAAGGTCGCAGAGCAATCCAATCTATAAGATTTTGGTATACATTATGAAGCACACCAACTTCTTCAGAGCTTTCATTGCTTCCTCGACAATTCCATCAATCTATATTCAGCAGTTTTGGGACATTGTTCGATATGACAAGACCACTGGGAGTTACAGCTGTCAACTAAATGAGAAATGGTTCGATCTCACCAAAGACACACTCAGAGACGCCCTTTAGATCACACCAGTCGACAAAAACAATGCATTTTCTTCCCCACCAACTCCTGATGTCCTTATTAAATTTGTCAACGATCTGGGTTACCCAAAAGTTATCAGAACCTTATCTGATGTCGTGAGTAATGACATGTTTCAGCCATGGAGAGCACTCACAATAATTATTAATTTGTGCCTTACGGGAAAGACTTCAGGGTTTGAAAGACCAAGGGTTGGCTCCAGTGTTACAGATTATATGGGGCGTTGTCAAACGAGCCCATATTGATTATGCAAAGAGGATGTGGGAAGAATTCACCAATCCATCCATACTTTCATCGAAGACAAAAAGAATCGAGCACAACATACTCAGGGAAAGAAGAAAGCCACCCTCATTGTGATCCTAAGTGTTAGGTTTACCAAGCTGATCATCCATCACCTACAAAGCAAGCACAAATTCCACCCAAGACCAGGTTCTCCACTTCATTTGCCTAATGAAGAGCCTGTTCTGGGTTATCTCAAGTTTAGTGCAAAGGGAACCAAAAGGGAAGTCTTTAGGATGCCTATTCCAAATAATCTTATCACTGCTGACATTCAAGGAGAACAATACTACAATTCTTACTTGGAGAAAGTAGCTAAGCATCATCGATATCTTGCCGGTGAAGAAGTTAGTGATCCTGACTCTCCTGCACCTAAACCTGCTAAGGCTACCAAACCTAAAGCAACCAAGCAATCAAAGCCTTTAGCACCTAAAGCAGCACCAGTCACAAAACCTGCAGCCGCCAAGGCTCCCAAGACCACTGTTTCTTGACCACCCAAACCAACACCTGCAACAACTGAACCCTCCAAGAAAGACCAAAGTAAAAAGCATAAACTGGTCAAGGAGTCTTCTAAGGTACCATCTCTAGCCAAACGACCTAAAGCTGGTAAGGTGATCAAGAAGCGAACGCAAAAAAGCTCTCTTCAGTTGGTAGATGAGTTCGTAGATGAAGGTGTTCCAGTGAATGAATCCAGGTTTGGTGACGAAGAGGCTGATCTGAAAAAGGCAGTGGAAGAAAGTTTAAAGGATGTTCACGCTGCACATCAAGGTCCACTCCCACCGGTGGTGATCAGAGAACCTGAATCTGGAAAATTTCAACCGCTCTCGGAGGTACATGGAAAGGGGAAAGAGAAAGTCGATGAAGAACAAGCTACTCAAGTTCTACTCAACCTTTAGACTCCAAAGAAAAAGAGCCCTGCTGATCAATATATCTTCCAAAGGCGCAGTTCTGTTCCAACTGAACCTTCAGGACATGATGAATATTCTTCATTATATGCAAAACTTGGTATGACTGACAGTGAGACAGAATCTGATGAGGAAGTGCCAGGGATTGAGGCTGGAGATCAAGAAAAAGGCCAGGCTGGACCAAACCCTGGTATACAAGATGAAGGCCAGGCTGGATCAAACCCTGGTGATGCCGCAGTCTCTCAACCTCAACCAAGTCATGTTGTTCATGTTGGACCAAACCTTGAACACATGGACGTTGAGGTCACTAATTCTTCAATTCAACAAAACCCTGAGCAAATGGATGAAGAGCTCACTACAACAGCTTACCCAAATGTTCAGGAGAACCTTAAACTCCCAACTGATGATCAAGTGAGACTTGAGGAACCTGCAAGCTCTACTGGAACCCTGTCTTCTCTATAAAATCTTGACAAGGAATTCAGCTTCACCAATCAGTTCCTTGAGGAGAAGTCACCGGAAGACGAACCTGAGAAAACCAATACTGAATCAGAGGTTCAGTCAATGGTCACGGTTCCCATTCATCAGGACACTTCTTCTGTACCTCTAATGACCACTCTGGTTATTGACCTCACAGTCTCTCAACCAGTCTCCACAACGATTCAAGCACCACTACCAACATCAACAGCAACGGTCATAACAATTACAACAACAACATATCTTTTACCACCACCAACTTAACCACAACAAGGCTCCTCATATTCGATCTTAATTCAGTGCATCGGTGAGCTTGAACAACATATGGCGGATCTGCTACAAGACAACTTAGTCCTGGAGGAAAGATTAGACAAACATGGGTCCAGATTGTACAAATTAGAGAATCTTGATATTCCCAATTAGGTGAGCAAAGCAGTGGATGAAATTGTCACGGATGCTGTTGACTGGGCCATTCAAGCTCTACGCAAGGACCGCTTCAGAGATTTGCCAGAAGTTGACATAAAAGAGATTCTTCACCACCGCATGTGGGAAACTAAATCTTACGAATCTCATGAAGATCACAAGAAGCTGTACGAAGCTCTAGAGAAGTCAATGGATCGTGATCACTCTAAACAGATCCTAACTGATTTGGCTGAAGCATGAAGAAAGAAGAAAAGGAGACATAAGTCACCAAAAATACCACCTGGGTCTCCACCTCATCAGCCACCCCCTCCTCCACCACCTGCAGGTCTAACTGGAACTTCAGGAGCTTCTGGCGCTTCTGAATCATCTCAGCTGCCACCTCCTCCTCTACCTCTATCCACCAACCAAAGTGATCAGTCAAAAAGCACAGCTGGCTCAAGCTCTTCAAAGACATCGACTTCAGCTGAATATACGGATTGGACGAATACTAACACAAGACTTAAGCCATTTGTCTTATTAATTCCTGAAGATCTACATATGGATGCTGATTTGGCTCCCGACGAACAGGTACATTCGTCTGATGATGAAGACATTGGGAATGATCACATTCCTAAGGTAAATTTGAAGCAAGATTGGTGGAAGCCACTTTCTAAGGAAGACAAACCTGCTACACCAGAACCTGCCTGGTCCATTCCATCATCCGACCTACCTATCCTAATGAACAACTGGGCATCTGCTTTTGCATCCACCTATGCACCTCCACTAGAGAACTCGTTACTTGCTCATACCAGTGACATGGCAATCTTTATGGACTGGTTCTGTAAAAATCAAGGGATCATGGAACTTACACAAACAGACCTGGAAGGCCCTGCATTTGAAATCGTTAAAGTCTTCCATCTAAATGTGATTCATCTCTAGTGCCAAGTGGAAGAATGCCATAAACTCCTCACCGATCAAGTAGACGATGCAATCATCAGGCATAATGTCAGCAAACCACTACCACTGGGTGGTCAGCCAGGGCAAGTTACAATTTAAGCTGACTTATTCTTTAACAAAGATTTGAAGTATCTAGGATCTGGTAGTAAGGGTGGCAGACCTGCATTGTCAATCTCGAAGATGAAAGCGGCGTATTATCCTGATGTTGGGTTAGAGCAAATGGTACCCCATCAGATGTGGATTGAAGAAGAATGCAAGTATGACATTGCGGCTATGTATGGTATTTCTCACTGGTGGTTCCAAAGACAATGAATCTACATTGACAGACACACATCTGAGGGTGATCGCAGAGCTATACGGACTCATATGCGCATTTTAAGTGTTGTCAGAATTGAAGTTTTCTTCTTATCTGGGTACGATTACATGAAGACGATCGTCCTTTGTAGAGCTGATCTTAATGAATATATTATTGCGGAAAGGGACTTCAAATATTTGTACTCAAGTGACTTTGAAGATCTTTACTTATTGAATCTTCAAGGTCATCTGAACCATCTTCCACCCCAAGATAAGAAGATTCTCTCTACTGCAGTCAACTTATGGATCAGAAACTTGGTTATCAGACAACGGGTAGAAGACTTCCAACTAGGGATTGAGAGATACCAGACTCAGCTAAACCTCACCAAACCTAGATGGGATGCAACTGGTTTTGAGTTCAAGCACGACTTCACCGTAATAGACTCTCCAAAAGCCGTCACATTTAGGGATAAATATGGGGTTCAGATGATCATGCACTTCAATGAGATTCACAAGTTCAGCAACAGCACTTTGCAACAAATTGATGAGGTATTGGACTACCGGGTCAAGGAGTTCAAGGTCAACAGGATGAATCCAGGTTTGAACACATGGTTTTGGACAAGGAAAGATGTCGAAAGAAGAAAGGAGTTCATGTTTGCCATTCAGAAATGGCTTAAGACAAGGAGGATCTTCTATAACCTGGAAAACTTTGTTGGTGGAAGAGTAAGAGAGGGAGACTACAGACTTCTGCAGAGAACCGAATGATCACAACATCTCTGCAATCAAGGTCCATTTCTTGTGGGGTATCCTTATGTACATTATACAGTAGTGATTAAGATGTGTTTTGTGTCAGTATATTTTATCTTTTCTGAGTTTGTGTCAGATTTTATAACCATTAGAACAAACTCATAATAACTGACACGAAGTATGTCCCTCCAGAATTGAGGGGGAGTATGAATATGTTCCATTATCGGTTTGTATAAATCATACATATTTTCTCCCAAAATTTTCCAACTTATTTAAATCAATTGAGATCCTAAATCTTAAAGGGTTTGAAATTTTTGACCGGGGGAGAGAATGTGATTTTAATATGAAAATCTGATAAAAATGTGATCTTTTAGACTCAAGTTGGTAGGCCTCTCTCCATATTTTCTAAACTCTTTCGAAATTCAGATGTCACAATATTTGTGAGGGGGGCGAATGGTGTAAGATGGCAAATTGTGGAAATACCAAAGACCGAGCCCCTTTAATTAATGCTATTGGAGTATAAGGATGTATGGGTTAGGTAAATAGCGTGTTCGTCCCACAATCCCGCCAGAGCCGAAGGGATCTACCCAGGGACAATTCACTAGTTAGTGTAGAAGTCCTTAGGTATGATTAAAAAGGAGTAATGTGAGAATAAGGGAATAGTGCGAACTGAGATGGAGCTAGTATTGGAACATATCTAACAAGGTTCTAGTAATGAAGTCTCGGAAAGCACAGAAGGGTAGAAAAAGTGAAAAGAAATGTAAGATAAAGGGTGAAAAGAAGCAGCCCTCCTTGTAAACATATAGGCAGAAACCGGGTCACTACTATGTTGTCAGAATCACATGGTTGGAATGTTGACATAAGACAAGTATCATGGACCCAGTGATATGCTACACAACCCACCCTAGCCACTCAGATCCTCAAAGGATTCTTGATTCATTTCTCATGTAGATCAATAAAACATTTCTATTGTGCACTCTCATCTACCCGAGTTTAGACGATATTGAAAAGGTGGCAATCCGCATCAGCCGTCCGACTACTAAAAACCAAAAGTGCACTATTGAGTCTAGAGCCATGAGATCATCCAAAAATCTCGTTAGGACACTAATACAAACTATGCTTGATCATCACACACTGTGATAACAAGCAAGATCTTAAGAGTCCTACGCATTATCCTCGTGGTATTGACAGAACATCCAAGTGATACGTAAGTACTCACAATGAAGATAGAAATCCTTCTAGAGCCATCATCAAACAAGCTCTTGGTAGGTAACTTGTGGGATCATTTTAAGGATCAAACTTGTGACAACTAGAAAACAACGATGGGGCGATTCCGAGTGAATCAAACTTGTTTTAGTATATGAATTGATGAGTTGTTTTTGAAAAACCTTTCGATGTGCTCAACAACTGATTTTCGAGCACATTGACTGTGTATATCTTTCAAAACAAATGTGTTTCTGATGAAATGTGATCTTATGATATAAAACTTTCGATACGTCACAAAAACTCTTTTCTTAGTGACACACGACTAATTTTCAAATCAATTTCTCATTAATCAGTGGGTTTCTAATTCACTGGTTCACTCACTCCGTGCTTTGTCTACTTTGAGACGCTCCGGTTTAAGAATGGCCAGCACAGCTGCGAAACCCTATCAAGGAGATTCTTCATAATTCTACCTGATCACAGGTAGTATTTATATTGATTAACGGGGAACCGTAGTTCTTGCAACCTTATTCAACGAATGTAAACAAAGATAGTTTCCTTTGGTTATTAATAACATATACATGCAGGAATCCCGACGGTAGCAGATGCTGGCAAAAGACACATCGATTCATGACCCCATGCTCACACTACATATTCTTAATCATGGACATTATGATAACTGAAAGACCTACAACACTGCTTCCGCAACTGGCTATGTAATAGTGCTATGCTTCGATTATTTATTGTTCACGTAACTCCTAATCTTGCTATCATGATCCAGTAAAAATGTAAAGCATGCCGTTCCACAGTCACATAACACACATGGAGGCAACACTACCACAAAGGATGATTTAGGAGATGTTACTGTGGCTGATGATCTTAAAGAATGCTAAAGAACACACAATAAAAAGGAATTAAAGCTCAAAGATCACTACATTATGTGACAAAAGAGATCAATTAATGAAGAAACAAAGACTAAACAGAGCCAAGTCAAGATCAACTCCGCAAGAATGCTAGGAAGTTCATATTTTACTTTCTTAGGTGACCTCCCTAGGGGAATTGTTGATATATTAAATGAAAACCATGTAAAAGACTCGTCCACCCCGTGTAATGTCTAGCATAGGTTAGCTCGTAGCCTTAACATTAATCGTTTAATTACCATATGACTTATGGTGTTGGGACGGGTCTTTACCCATATGTTAGCCCACTTCATAGCCCACTTAGGGGCTTTATACTCTTGTATTTATACCCCCTTTCTAGCCATGGGAAGGGGTTGGTTGTTTAATTTATCAAACGCACACATAAGGTGTAGTTTCTCTCACTAGAACTTACTTTCTCTCTCTACAAATTCGGCCTACCCTTAAATCATTAATTGTGTTATGATATCCAATATACTATAAAGGTATCTTTTTGTGTTTTAAAGATTTTGAGTTTCGTCCCTGTACTGCATGAATTTGCAGTTTATAGCTCTCTCCGAATTTGCAATTCTCTTGTGTCTCCGAATTTGTAGTTTTCCATAAGGACACGAATTGGCAGTTTTCTTTTAGGGCATGAATTGGTAGTTTTTCTAAGGACACAAATTTGCAAATTTTCTAAGGACCCGAATTTGAAATTTCACTTAATCATACGAATTTGCAACATTTACTTAAAACTCAAAATTGCTTCATTAAAATTATACGGTTTATTTCTTTGACTTTTAAAATCCCGTGAAACACTCAATTGTTTTCCCGGTTTTGTCAAGAATTATAAAATCTCGTATAGTTTCAATACCTAATACACACAAAAGAAAACTATCACAAACACAATTACTTTCTATCACTGCTCGATCGATCAGTAATCTTTTTTTACCACTTTATCAATGACGACTCTTGCTGATAAGTCACTTCTCTCGGGTGGTGACAACAAACCAGCGATGCTTGAAAAACAGTTATATGACTCGTTGAAAAGCAGAATGGAACTTTATATGATGAATAGACCTCATGGTAGAATGATTCTTGCTTATGTTGAAAAAGGTCCACTTGTTTGGCCAACAATTACAGTGGATGGTGTAACCAGACCAAAGGAATATACTGAATTAACTCTCGCAGAAACCATTCAAGCTGATTGTGACATCAAAGCAATAAACATCATTCTACAAGGCCTTCCAACTGAAATTTATGCTCTTGTTAGTCAACATCGTGTAGCCAAGGATATTTGGGAGAAAATCAAACTGCTCATGCAAGGAACATCGTTAACGAAGCAAGAACAAGAGTGTAAACTATACGATGAATTTGATAAGTTTACATACAAGAAAGGAGAGTCGTTACATGAGTACTACTTGAGATTCACTCTGCTACTCAATGATATGAATATTTACAAGATGCCACTGGAGCAATTTCAAGTCAATACCAAGTTTCTGAATACTCTTCCTGCTGAATGGAGCAAATTCGTTACTGATGTTAAGTTGGTCAAAGATTTGCATACTACTAATGTTGATCAGATTCATGCTCACTTGGAACAACATGAACGACATGCAAATGAAGTACGATTGATGCATGAACGCAACTTCGATCCTCTTACTTTAGTTGCATCTCACCAAATGACACAGTCTCCTTATCAATCTCAATAGTACTCTTACCAGAACTCTCAACATCAACAATTTGTCTCACCTTCTCAATCTTCACAGTATGGATCACCTTTTGAATCTCAACAATACTCAATCAATCAATCACCAACACCTCATTCACTCACCTATCCCCCCAACAATTATCAAACCTCAGTTCACCATAATGTTTACTCTCCATCATCATTCATTCCTCAAATAGAATACTCTCCCACAGTCAACCAACAATCTGAATTTCCCCAATTAGACTCCAGTCTAACTATTTCAGTGTTCAAGCACGATGTTGATCCAATTGATGCCATCAATCATGTAATGTCATTCTTGTCTGCTGTAGTCACTTTTTGCTATCCTACTACCAATAACCAGCCGAGGAACTCGTCAAACCCAAGGCAACAAGCCACCATTAATGATGGAAGAGTAATCGTACAACCAATTCAGGGGAGACAAATTTCTTATGCTGCGGGTACTACAAGAGCTTTTACTTCAGGAGCAAGTGGGAGTAACTCAGGGAAACAGAGGATTGTTACATGTTACAACTACAAAGGGGAAGGACACATGTCCAAACAATGCACTAAACCAAGAAGAAAACAAGATGATTCAAGATTTAAAGATAAAGTATTGTTGGTTCAAGCTCAAGCAAGTGGACAAATTCTACATGAGGAGGAACTTGCATTTTTGGCAGATCCAAGAATTCCAGAAGCTCAAGCCACACAGACGGTCATTACTCATAATGTTGCATATCAAGTTGATGATTTGGATGCATATAACTCTGATTGTGATGAACTCAACACCGCCAAAGTTGCTCTCACGGAGAATTTATCTCATTATGGTTTAAATGCTCTATACTGAGGTACACAATCATGATAATGTGAATAATAATATGATTAATCAAGCTGTGCTGGTGATGCCGTCTTCTGAACAGTCGAATGTTGTGAACCATTCAGAGACTAAAATAACTAGTGATAGCAATATCATTCATTATTCTCAGTATCTGATTGAATCACAACAGCTAACCGTTTAGAATTCTAACTCTTCTGCACAACAAGATGAACTGATATTATCTGTGATTGAACAACTAAAAACCCAAGTTGCTAATTGTACCAAGATAAATTTGGAAAATAAAAGTGTCAATGATACTTTAACTGCTGAGCTTGAAAGATATAAGGAACAAGTTAAAGTGTTGAATGAAGGACAAAATGTTGATTTAAAGAGTAAAAATAACATTTCAGATTCATGTGCACAGTCTGTAGAGATTGATCATCTTAAACAAACTCTTTCAGAACATTTAAAAGAAAAGGAATCTTTAATGCAAATGGTTACTCTTCTCAAAAATGATTTTAAGAAAGAAGAATCTAGAAACATTGATAGGGAAATAGCTTTAGAAAAGCGGATCAAACAGCTAGATAATATTGTTTTTAAAAGAGATCAATCTGCACAAACTGTTCACATGTTGACGAAACCTCAGTTTTTCTAAGATCATACCACTAAACAAGCTCTAGGTTTTCAAAATCCTTTCTATCTGAAGAAAGCTTAGCAGTTGGAACCGAAGCTATATGTTGGTGATATTATTGAAAAAACTAATCCCATTGTGATTCCTGACTCTAAAGAGACCTTAATGCTTGATGAAGAGAGTCGTTCAAAAATGCTTTTAAAACAAAAGGATCCTATAATGTTAGAAAAGAAAGTTGATACTACACCAGTCGATTATGCTGTTCTTAACCAACTTTCTCAAGATTTTAAAAAATGATTTGTTCCACAAACTGAATTATCTGCTGAACAAGCCTTTTGGTCTCAGAATTCTGTAAATTCTGCAAAACTCACTCTTTCTAGTAGACCCACTGATAAACGTCAAACGCGTGTCGTAGTAATATATAGTATATCCCGTCAGATAAGACAATTACTTTAGGAAAAATAATAGTCTATCTTCCAAGTGTCGTTTTCGCGGCGAGAGATGAATTGAAATTCATGAGAATGTTTCGTTTGGTGCTTAAATAACAAATATTGTGGTTTTGGTTTTAAACTATTTTTAAACTAAAAATTAAACTAATATTAATTCTAGGAATAAAAACTAAAAGATTAAACTAAAAGTGATCTAAAAGATTTAAATGACAAATATGCTTGCTAAGTGACGTGAAATGTTCCTTAAGTGCGGGCTTAGGTTTAACGAATAAAAATCCTTAGAAAACAAGTTGCAAGAAATTAAATGACAAGTAAAGTAAAATGCTTTTTTAAAATAAATGACAAGTATTTAAATTGCATTAAAAGTAAATGACGGTATGTAAATTGACTATTAATTTTTTTAAACTTTTTTTAAAACCGCACTTAAATTCCAAATCACTAATCACTTAGCAAACACAAGTTAAACTACTCACTATGCATGGCAAATAAAGAATAAGCAAACATTTTATAAAATAACTAATTAAATCTACACTAATTAATTGAAAAAGGATAGAAAATGAAACCAAATTGAAGAGCCGCAAATAAACGATAACCACCCGATCTTACAAACTTAATAAACAAATAAGTTTATCACTTTTAAGCTCTACTTCACTAATTAGCAAATAAAGGTGTCAACTTTATCTACTAATTACTTTCATAAAAACTATAAAGTTAAAAACTTTATCTATTTATCAACCTTATAAGACCTTTAAGCTCCAACCTTAGATGTAGAGGGATGGATAAGAAATAAGACAGGAAAAGTTAAGACAAAACAAGCTAATAAGATGAAAATTTTTTTAGAAAAATAAGCTATTTTGAAAACTAATTTTTGTAAAAATAAAACTAGATTAAATCTATATATAAAAAAACTACTTTTGAAATAAAAATTAGAATAAGCTAAAAAGCTATCAAGGAATTTTCAAAGAAAGGATAAAGAATAAAAGCTTATAAATAAGCCACTTCTCAAATAAGCTACAAATACACTTCGAAATAAGCCCTAGCTTAATAATCTATAAGAAAAACTAGTAAAGTTTAGAACTTTATGACTAAATAAGCTAAATAATAAGCTCTCGAAGATAAAGGTGCTCAAGACTTAATGAATAAGTCGAGTAAGAGACTCATGACACCCTTTTTAGCATTCGAATCGGGCTTAATCAAACAATAAGCATTTTTGAAAAAAGTAAAGACAAGAAAAAAGAAAAAGATGAAATAAGCAAAAAGCTGTTTTAGAATTTATTCTAAAGACAATAAGCTAAAAGATGAAAACTTTAGATCTAAATCTACCTAAAACTAAGATGTTCAATCAAGTGAACTTGGATCGGGTATATTTAAAGATTTAGATCTAAGAAAAATAAGCTAGAATTAAAAAGCAACAAACTTTATGCTAGAAAATAAGCTAAAAATATAAGATCTATTATTTTTAGATCTAATCCACCCGAAACTAAGGTGTTCAATCAAGTGAACTCGGATCGGGTATGATTAAGGATTAGATCTATATAAAGAAAAAAATAAGCTTGAATAAAAATAAGCAATCGAAAAATAAGCTAAAATAAGCTCACTCGAAAAGCTCTAAATCGAAAACAATATAAAATAAGCTAGTCTAAATAAGCTATGGAAGTAGCT
The DNA here is from genome assembly GCA_026074375.1 of Tanacetum coccineum. NCBI lineage: Eukaryota > Viridiplantae > Streptophyta > Magnoliopsida > Asterales > Asteraceae > Tanacetum > Tanacetum coccineum. The sequence continues at coordinate 21,655 of BQNB010064765.1, read as the reverse complement.
TATTAGAATATAAGCTTAAGAGATGGGATCCAAAAATAAGCTATAAGCATGAGCTTATTTGGAAATAAGCAAAAGAAAAGAAAGAGTAGAAGAATAAGCATAAGAAATAAGCATTAAGAAATAATAAGCATAAAAACCAACCTCAAACATCTTCAATAATAAGCTCAAAATCTTTATTACAATAAGCTAAATAAGCTATAAAAGCTTTTACAATAAGCTAAAAATTAAACTATACTACTCCTAAATCTACACCTACTACTATATAAAAAAAATAAACTTAAAAACTAACTCCTCCAAATGAGCTGCTGCGTGTGATTATATAGCCAAAAAGTAACATGAGGGTATATTCGTCCTTTCAGTTGATCAACCAATAAAAGCCCAAGAATGAGGGGTGAATGAGTAATTTGGCTCAGAGGAGCGTGCATAAGAAATTTCCTCGAAATTTCCTGGTATCAATCATTGCCTTGCGTAACAACCTTGGACTGATATTGCCTCCACCCACCAATCAACTGTCTACACGTGCCATTTATACATGCGTTTGATGAACGCACAAATATCTCGTACCTTTTGGGAATTAATTTAGGGCACGTGACTGGCTCACTTCTATTATACATCTCTTCAATTCATTCGAATCTTGTAACAAAAATTTAAAATAGCTGCCACGTGTCGGTATGGTGATGGTCAAGAAGTGTAGTAGTGGAAGGGCACGTGACACTTGAGAATTAAAATGAGAACATGTGACCTTCAAATCAATATTCATTTCTTAATTCTTTGTGTCAGAAACGAGTAGTAATAACAAATTTTAGGCCTTTTCATTTGTTTCATTTTTCAATTGGGCTTTTGACTTTATTTGGCTGGTCCGGCCCATTAAGTGGGTTACGGGCTGGCCAAATAAAATTCGAGGGCACCGTTGGACTTGTTTTTCCGTGCTCTTTCTAATGGCATGCTCGGGAAATTTTCACGACTTCATCTTAGCTTTGAGTAAAATTAAACTTGACCAAATTGAGCCCGATAATTTCTGTTTTTGCACCGTTTTCAATCCTTTTCCCTGCAAGACATAAAAATACCAAACAAACATATTTGCAATATAATTAAGCATATTTTAGTATTTTTAGTCCTTTTAATAGTGTTTTACGGGGTATAAAAGATGTGTGTTTTAGCACACATTACCCACTAATGTTGAGGTTCCAAAAGAACTTTCTAAAGTCAGTATGGTTAATACAAGTTTGAAGAAACTTAAACACCATCTTGCTGGTTTTGACATGGTTGTCAAAGAAAGAACCACACCCATAGCTATCACTATGGGTCCGTGGGGGTTCAAACATACAAAAGCTTGTTTTAGGGATGAAATAATTCCATTTGTAAAAGCTCTGAAGGACTTATTTAACACATTCAATCAATATTTGGTTGATGAACTTTCTGAAGTCTAAAATGTTTTTCATAATATGGAACATGCTATGGAACAACATCGTTTTGAGTCCAAAACATTTGAAGTTAAAATGAATCAAGTTTTGAACGAAAACGAATGACTCTTGGAACAAGTCATTAACAAAGATATTGTGAATGTAATTATGAATTCTTCTGTGAATATTGCTTCTGTGAATATTGCTTTTGTGAATGTGCATGAATGTGAAAAGTGCCTCAAACTTGAGACTGAGCTTCTCAAAAGGAAGGATTTCGTCGAAAAAGATATTTACAATAAACTCTTCAAAAGTTTTACCACTCTTGAAAAACATTGCATCTCTTTAGAAGTTGATACTCAACTTAATCAGGAAAATTTTCAAATGGAAAATTCTGTTTCAAATCAACGTGCTCCAAGTTTTGATTAATTGTTTGAATTAAATAAATTGAAAGCCCAGTCCCAAAAGAAAGACATGGTCATAAAGAAGTTGAAAGAGATAATTAAAGCTCTAAGTGGGAAAAAGAATGAGGATAAGATTAAACAGGAATTAGAGGAGATTGAAACAATTAACATTGAATTGGATCATATCGCTTTAGAAAGGCTGCAACATCGGTTGTGAGCCTACAAGATGTAGCAAACTTTTATCAGTCTCGGATTATTACTATGTGCCTTATTTAGAAGACTGCAACATCGGCTATGAGCCGGCAAGAGGCAGTAAACTTTTATCAGCCCATAGTTTTTATTATTATTACCTCTACCCTTTAAACGACATGTTCCACATCGTATGCGAGCCGACCATGATCTGAAGTCTTATTTCGCTTCAGTTTTTATTACATAACATTTATATTATTTAGCCAAATTCAAGTCATGTTTATTTTTAACAACTAGCCACAATCGGGTATGCGAGCCGACCATGGTCCAGGAGTCTATTTCCCCACAACACTGACAAAACCTCGATGTGTACCTTACTTTTACCAGAAGGAATCTCTACGAAGTGATTTAAACTAAGAATCGTAAAAACCTAAAGCAACTTTATTTATTGAACAAGTCAAATATATAGGGTTTATTTAAGCTGGTGTGAAGCGAAAAAGCACGAATAACCTCTATGAGCTTTAGAGATATCCAACTAATCCACGCTTAGCATCAAACTTATATCCAACTCTATCATATTTCGCTCTTTGCAAAATTTTAAAGTTAAGCAAACGCTTAGTCTCGAAAGCTAAGGGGAAAGCTAGAGTTTAAAACTCAATCAAGTCAAAAGCTACCAAGTTCTACGGGCCTACTTATTACTAACATTTTTATATTTTCATCATCATTTTTTTATATATATCATAATAAAACAATAAAAAATTTTAAAATTTTGGTCAAAACGGGGTTGCGTGGGAACACAAATAGGCACAGGTATGATCACATTTCGATAGAAATCCCCCCACACTTAGAATGGACATGCCCTCAATGTCAAAAAACTCCGAAAGACCCACACTAAAGTGAAAAAAAACAAATGCAAAAAATTCCAAGTGTGAAAGGGGAAACAATATATATATACATGATCAGGATTGAGGATTCCAAAATAAGCAAAAGATCGAAGACCGGATGATTGGAGGATTGAAAACAAGCACGGGTCTTCATGATCTTGAGGAATCCTGCAAGCAAAAACAATACACAAACCAAAGAAAGAAGCACGCCCCCACACTTGGGCTATAAAATCACACACTTATTTATTAAGAAAATAGAAAGAAATAAAAGACACGGGTTGCCTCCCAAGAAGCGCTTGTTTTTGTGCGAGTCTCTAGCTTGACTCTCCCCGAATTCCTTTGTCCTTGGGGCAGAAACAGAAGAATAGAAAAATCATACTTGGTCAAAGAGTTATTAGCATGAGTAGTGGTACTGCCACTACTCGTTTCTTCCGTATGATCGCTAAACGACTCGAATTCGAGTAAAGAATTATCCGAATGAGAAAGAGAAGTATCGGACTTCTCAAAGGACGAATCACTATCCGTGACGGGAATAGGAAATGGAGAAGTAGACTTGAGCACACAATTAGGAGTGGAGTTATCATTCAAAGATTCGATATTAGCAATAAGACGATTAATGTTCAACAATTTCTCACGAAGAATAACGTCTTGGATTTGAAGAATATCTTCTAAATCAAACTCTTTCTCTTCTTGATCAACATCATTCACCTCCTCTAAGCTAACGATCTCCAAATCGGGAGGTGATGCTTCAACGTACTCGACCGATGTCCTCCAAACCTCGTCACCTACTCAAAAGAATGTGAAGATCATCATTGGAATTGACGACAATCTCAGAGTGATCTTTGAAAGCTTTAAGAGGGGTAGGGTTATCACAAAGAGGCACATCACACACACCGTCGGAAATACCCTCGGACTCACTTGGGATCAGGACAAGCTCCTCAACACTAGACTTTATTACTTCGTCTGATTCCGTTGCCGGAATAGTGTCAAGATGCTCATCCCTATCATTAGTGAGAGAGTCAATGGGCTCCTTGGTTGATAAAACGGGTGTGATTGCAATGGTATAGTCCTCGTCATCATCATAGCAAATGGGAATCTTCCAATATCGATCTTTAGCTGCTTGATCTTCCGCAATTCGCTTATCTTCTTCCTTCTTTTGCATATATTGACCAACCATATCACATATTGATGTCATTTGCTCCATAAACTTATTTTGAGAATTGAGAATCTCATTTTGAGCATTGAAGATTGGATGATTGACGGTATATTGCAGGGGTTGACATTGGTCAAAGCCGAAAGAATTAGAATCATAGCAAGAATTTTGCTCATGATAATAGTCTTCATTTATCGGCTGACATTGAAAAGTCTCATGAGGACCCCCGCAATTTTCACAACAAAGATATTGTTGTTGAAAACTCGGTGAAGTTTGTTGAAAATTATCATAGTTTTGATTGATACACGGGTCCTGATTGTAGAGGCATAAACGGGACTTGAGGTGGAATTAAACAAATCCCCCCCCCCCGTAACCGTAATGAGAATCGTTCCCACATAACTCACAAGAGTATGACACGTATTGGGGTTGTGGAGGTGGGTTAAAAATGTTAGGAGAATCATTGACAAAATTAGGAGTTGAATCATAAGTGAATGAATTTCCATCTCCAGAATAGCATGTCGGATCGAAACTTGGCAAAGTTTGTGGGAGCTCATCAACGGTTTGATTGTTGCATGGTTCCGGATTTGGAACTTTCGGAGGACAATTATAACCATAATGTGCACCTTTCCCACAAGACTTGCAAGTGCATCATTGACAAAATATTCCATCTAAACGAATCACCCACACTCCGTTAACAACAATGTGGTTAATTTGTGAAAGGAACTTTGCGAGGAATTTTCACCGGGGTCCTGTTTGACAACGAATGGCTCTCGATGAGCATTAACAACGTTGGTATCCGTCATCGGAATTGACTTTGAAGTGTTTAGAAGTTCTGTAAATTCCATTTTATGACAAATTGAAACCAAACTTCTTTTAATTTCTTCACCAAGACACAACCTTGACAATTTGGACCTTTCAACCGGTTCCGCACTTCATCACAATCCTGAGGGGGATGCTGAGATTAAAAATCTCTAGTCGGTATGTACAACAATATCCTTTATTATACAACGATCCACAAGACGAACACTCTTTAATCGTAAAAAGGGGATTCAAACGATAATCGAGTGACGCCATCAGAATTAAACAATTTAGAGGGTTAAGAAAAGAATTAAATGGATAAGAACAAAAAGAAGATTATTTTTGGGTTTTTAGGTTTTTAGACAATATATTTTATTAAAGGACAAAACGAGATCGAATAACTTAAACCTAATAATCAACAAGCTTCACGGTAGCTCTCTAAAAGTGTTCAACTTTCAAAGGTGAGCCGTATATCGTAAATGACACAAAAGGCAAGTTTTTTAATCTTTTATTCGAGTTGGGAACTTATTATGGATAATACCTCAATTGAAGGTATTATTTGTTGGTGTTCTTTTACCAACTTGGTAATTTTTATTTCTTTTTATGATGTGAATGTGTTGTCTAAATCTAAACCTGCTAAGCATAAAAATAAGAAGCAAATATGGAAACCTACAGGTAAAGTGTACACTGATATTGGTTATAGATGGAAACCTACAGAACGAACTTTCACTATAGTCGAAAATAAGTGCCCTTTAACTAGGTTCACCTCCACCAAAGTAGTGCCTATTAAGGAAACCACTATAAAATCAGTTCTTACACCAACTCCCGAAATTAAGGTTTACAGTAGGAGTGATAATCGTCATACGCGTGTCGTATAAGTATATAGTATTTCCCGTCAGATAAGACAATTACTTTAGGAAAAATAATAGTCTATCTTCCGAGTGTCGTTTCCACGGCGAGAGATGAATTGAAATTCATGAGAATGTTTTTGTTTGGTGCTTGAATGACAAATATTTTGGTTTTGGCTTTAAACTATTTTTTATACTAAAAATTAAACTAATATTAATTCTAAGATTAAAAACTAAAAGATTATACTAAAATTGATATAAATGACAAATATGCTTGCTAAGTGACGTGAAATGTTCCTTAAGTGCGGGCTTAGGTTTAACGAATAAAAATCCTTAGAAAACAAGTTGCAAGAAATTAAATGACAAATAAAGTAAAAATTTTTAAAAAATAAATGACAAGTATTTAAATTGCATTAAAAGTAAATGACGGTATGTAAATTGACTAATAATTTTTTTAAACCTTTTTAAAACCGCACTTAAATTCCAAATCACTAATCACTTACCAAACACAAGTTAAACTACTCACTACACATGACAAATATAAAATAAGCAAACATTTTATAAAATAACTAATTAAATCTACACTAATTAATTAAAAAATGATAGAGAATGAAACCAAATTGAAGAGCCGCAAATAAACGATAACCACTCGATCTTACAAACTTAATAAACAAATAAGTTTATCACTTTTAAGCTCCACTTCACCAAATTAGCAAATAAAGGTGTCAACTTTATCTACTAATTACTTTCATAAAAACTATAAAGATAAAAACTTTATCTATTTATCAACCTTATAAGACCCTTAAGCTCCGGCCTTAGATGAAGAAGGATGAAATAAGAAATAAGACATGTAAAGTTAAGACAAAATAAGCTAATAAGATGAAAACTTTTTTAGAAAAATAAGCTATTTTGAAAACTAACTTATTGTAACATAAAACTTGATTCTATCTATATATAAACAAAAAACTCATTTTGAAATAAAAATCGATTTAAGCTAAACAGCTATCAGCTTTTCGCCAGAACGGCTAAAGAATAAAAGCTTATCAACTAAGCCACTTCTCAACTAAGTACAAATACCCTTTGAAAAAGCCTAGCTTATCAAGCTTCTAGCACAACAATAGTAAAAAGTTTAGAACTTTCTGACCTAAATAAGCTAATTATAAGCTTCTTGAGATAAAAGGTGATCAAGAATTAATGAATAAGTCACAGTAGGAGATCATGACACCATTTTTAGCTTCGAATCGAAGCTAATTAAACAATAAGCATTTTGAAAAAGTAAAGACAGATAAGTAATAAGAGAAAAGATGTAGATATATGCAAAGCTATTTTAGAATTTATTCTAAAGACAATAAGCTAAAAGATGAAAACTTTAGATCTAAATCTACCCGAAACTAAGATGTTCAATCAAGTGAACTTGGATCGGGTATATTTAAAGATTTAGATCTAAGTAAAATAAGCTAGAATTAAAAAGCAACAAACTTAATGCTAGAAAATAAGCTAAAAATATAAGATCTATTATTTTTAGATCTAATCCACCCGAAACTAAGGTGTTCAATCAAGTGAACTCGGATCGGGTATGATTAAGGATTAGATCTATATAAAGAAAAAAAAAGCTTGAATAAAAATAAGCAATCAAAAAATAAGCTAAAAGTATAAGCTCACCGGAAAGCTCTAAATCGAAAACAATATAAAATAAGCTAGTCTAAATAAGCTATGGAAGTAGCTATTTAGAATATAAGCTTAAGAGATGGGATCCAAAAATAAGCTATAAGCATGAGCTTATTTGGAAATAAGCAAAAGAAAAGAAAGAGTAGAAGAAGAATAAGCATAAAAAGAAAATAAGCATTAAGAAATAATAAGCATTTCATAAAAACAAACCTTAAACATCTTCATTAAAAAGCTCAAAATATTCATTACAATTAGCTAAATAAGCTGTAAAACCTTATACAATAAGCTAAAAATTAAACTATACTACTCCTAAATCTACACCTACTACTATATAAAAAAAATAAACTTAAAAACTAACTCCTCCAAATAAGCTGCTGCGTGTGATTATATAGCCAAAAAGTAACATGAGGGTATATTCATCCTTTCAGTTGATCAACCAATAAAAGCCCAAGAATGAGGGGTGAATGAGTAATTTGGCTCAGAGGAGCGTGCATAAGAAATTTCCTCGAAATTTCTTAGTATCAATCATTGCCTTGCGTAACAACCTTGGACTGATATTGTCTCCACCCACCAATCAACTGTCTACACGTGCCATTTATACATGCGTTTGATGAACGTACAAATATCTCATACCTTTTGTTAATTAATTTAGGACACGAGACTGGCTCACTTCTATTATACATCTCTTCAATTCATTCGAATCTTGTAACAAAAATTTAAAATAGCTGCCACGTGTCAGTATGGTGATCGTCAAGAAGTGTAGTAGTGGAAGGGCACGTGACACTTGAGAATTAAAATGAGAACATGTGACCTTCAAATCAATATTCATTTCTTAATTCTTTGTGTCAGAAACGAGTAGTAATAACAAATTTTAGGCCTTTTCATTTGTTTCATTTTTCAATTGGGCTTTTGACTTTATTTGGCTGGTTCGGCCCATTAAGTGGTTTACGGGCTGGCCAAATAAAATTTGAGGGCACCGTTGGACTTGTTTTTCCGTGCTCTTTCTAATGGCATGCTCGGGAAATTTTCACGACTTTATCTTAGCTTTGAGTAAATTTAAACTTGACCAAATTGAGCCCGATAATTTCCGTTTTTGCTTCGTTTTCAATCCTTTTCCCTGCAAGACATAAAAATACCAAACAAACATATTTACAATATAATTAAGCATATTTTAGTATTTTTAGTCCTTTTAATAGTGTTTTATGGGGTATAAAAGATGTGTGTTTTAGCACACATTACCCAACAATATTGAGGTTCCAAAAGAACTTTCTAAAGTCAGTATGGTTAATACAAGTTTGAAGAAACTTAAACACCATCTTGCTGGTTTTGACATGGTTGTCAAAAAAAGAACCACACCCACAGCTATCACTAAGGGTCTGTAGGGGTTCAAACATACAAAAGCTTGCTTTAGGGATGAAATAATTCCATTTGTAAAAGCTCTGAAGGACTTATTTAACACATTCAATCAATATTTGGTTGATTGACTTTCTGAAGTCTAAAATGTCTTTCATAATATGGAACAGGCTATGGAACAACATCGTTTTGAGTCCAAAACATTTGAAGTTAAAATGAATCAAGTTTTGAACGAAAACGAATGACTCTTGGAACAAGTCATTAACAAAGATATTGTAAATGTAATTATGAATTCTTCTGTGAATATTGCTTCTGTGAATATTGCTTTTGTGAATGTGCATGAATGTGAAAAGTGCCTCAAACTTGAGACTAAGCTTCTCAAAAGGAAGGATTTCATTGAAAAAGATATTTACAATAAACTCTTCAAAAGTTTTACCACTCTTGAAAAACATTGCATCTCTTTAGAAGTTGATACTCAACTTAATCAGGAGAATTTTCAAATGGACAATTCTGTTTCAAATCAACGTGCTCCAAGTTTTGATCAATTGTTTGAATTAAATAAATTGAAAGCTCAGTCCCAAAAGAAAGACATGGTCATAAAGAAGTTGAAAGAGAGAATTAAAGCTCTAAGTGGGAAAAAGAATGAGGATAAGATTAAACAGGAATTAGAGGAGATTGAAACAATTAACATTGAATTGGATCATAGGGTGACAAAGCTTATTGCTGAGAATGAGCATTTGAAACAAACCTATAAGCAACTTTATGACTCGATTAAACCATCACGTATTCGATCAAAAGAATAGTGTGATGATTTAATTAATCAAGTCAATCTAAAGTCTGTGGAAATTTCTGATTTAAATGCTCGTCTTCAGGAAAAAGTTTTGGTAATTACAGCTCTCAAGAATGATTTAAGGAAACTTAAAGGAAAATATCTAACTGATAATGCTGTTACACAACACACTATTGATCCAGAGATACTTAAGACTAATGTGGAATCTTTGAACCCTAGATTGTTGAACAATAGGTCAGTTCACTCTAATACCATTAAGCACACTCAGGAAGAAGCCGCGATTCTTAGGGAAATAGTAGAACAAGGAAAATTATAAAATCCTTTAAATACTTCCTTAGACTCTTCTTGTAAGTATACAAAACAAATTTAGGAGTTGCTTGTATTAATTGGACTAACCTGCCCTCGTTTTAATAATTCAAATGAAAAATTAGTAGCTGTGACCCCAAAGAACAAGGACAAAAGAGTTATATTTACTAAGCCTGTCACATCCTCAGGATACACAATCACCAAAATAGCCTACACATCAAACATAGTCTCTAACAAACCTATGTTGTCTTCTACAGGAGTAAAACTGTCTACTAGTGCTAGCGGATCAGAGCCTTCAGGCAATACAAAGAAAGATAAGATTCGGCAAACACCAAGTAGTACTCAGAAGAATAAAGTAAAAGCCCACCCATAGAAAGTTAAGTCTAGTTTGAAAAATAAAGATTGTGTTGTTGAATCTAAAGGAACTGCTCATGTGCAGCATTCCAAGCTTAATGCGAATTTTGAACTAAAATGTGTTAAGTGTAATGGTTGCATGCTTTTTGCTAATCATGATTTGTGTGTTCTTGATTTTATCAATAATGTGAATGCTCGTAATAAATCTAAATCTATTAAGAACAGTTCAAAGAGAAAAGTTTGGAAACCAACAGAAAAGGTGTTTACAAATATTGGATACATCTTGGAGACCTACTGGTCGAACCTTCACTATAATAGGAAATGCGTGCCCTTTAACTAGGATAACCACAACTGCTAAAGTGCCCCTTAGGAAACAAACTACACTAGAAAGTGATACATCAAAGCATGTGGTAACATTGGTTTACTCAAGGAAACCTAAGAAATCTAAAACTAATGTTCCCGTTAGCAAACCTAAGAATATTAAATCTTTATCTGCTAACAAAAAGAAACCCAGTAAATCTTAGAGATCCATAGTTTCTGATGTTTCATCTTGTAACACCCCCAAAATCAGGACAACGCAGCGGAATGGTAACATTGGGGTGCTACTTCAGGGCACAAAACACAAGTCATTGAAATCAATTAAGAAATGGCAAGTATACCTCAATTTGCCAACAAAAACCAATATAAACTCAAAATAAAAGAACAGTAACTTGTCATTTACTTAAGAACAGTTTTTAGTTGCAAATAATAGGGTGACTTATATATTTTAACCAATTAACTAGCTAATTTTACCAAGAAATTGACATAATTTACAAGAGGAAATCTCAAAACAAATGTTCAATTACAACATACTCAAGACATTTTCAATTACAGAATCATAAACATAATTTTTTTAGAACGATGTGTACAAATGATACTTAACTAATACTTACCCCCCCCCCCCCTTACCAGTGGTAGCGGGAGTGGGGGGGTCTATGAATGGGAGATGATAGCGACGAGGTAGGACGTGATGTGAGCTGGGTTGGTGGACCGAGATTTATGGTGAGTGTGAGATTTGAGAAGGAGTTGTAGCGGTGACAGGAGGAGTTGTTTGTGTGATTAATTTGGAATGGGATTCATGAAATTTTTGGGGGGAACATTTGGGGGAAATTTTTGGGGGGAACATTTGGCGGAAAGTTTGACAAAATATTTCAGGCACTAGTAGCAAAGGTTGAAAAAGCGAATCGATAGCCGGGCGGTTGACCTCCCTGTAGCTTGTACATCGTTCTAGGCGGGATTAATCGGGAAAATACCTTTAGCAACGATAATAGTCGTGAATAAAAGTTTTGTTACTTGTTTACAAAAAATTTAAAGAAAAAGTAGCAAAGGTTGAAAAAATCGCGAATCGATAGCCGGGCGGTCGACCTCCCTGTAGCTTGTACATCGTTCTAGGCGGGATTAATCGGGAAAATACCTTTAGCAACGATAATAGTCGTGAATAAAAGTTTTGTTACTTGTTTACAAAAAATTTAAAGAAAAAGTAGCAAAGGTTGAATAAAAATCGCGATATCGATAGCAGGCCCGACGGTCGCCCTTCCGGCTAGCTTGTACATCGTTTTAGCAGGATTAATCTGAAAATACCTTTAGCAAACGTTAATAGTCGTTGAATAACAGTGTTGATACTTAATAAATGTAGCAAAAGATTGGAAAAAATCGCGATCGATAATCGGCGCGGGTCGACTCTGTAGCTTGTAATCGTTCTAGGCGGGATTAATTGGTGAGTAATTGGATTGCCATTTTTGGCTATTTTGTCATTTAGTGGGCTTATAATGTAATGGAACCCATGTGCATTGGGTTGTAGTGGCTTATAGTGTAATGAAACCCATGCATGACCGATGATAATGGCTAATTCACATGGTTCATGGTCATTTGCAATTGGTTAGCTCTGTCACATTCATTATAAGGGTATTTGACATCATATGGGTCATTGCATTGGGTTGTAGTTGACTTAGAGTGTCATGTTACGAAACATCTTGACTGGTGATCGACACATGGTAATTAAAGGACAAGTAATGGGTCATGTGTATTCGGGTTTTGTAGGGTTATAGTGTCATGCTATCGACAGATACCTGATGAGTGGATCGATATGGGTAATTAACATGGGTCATGGGTTATGTGCAATGGGTTGTAGTGGCTTATAGTGTATTGGAACCCATGCATGACCGATGATAATGGCTAATTCACATGGGTCATGGGTCATGTGCATTAGGTTATCACTAGTCACATTCATTAATGGGTATTTGACATCATATGGGTCATACGCATTGGGTTGTAGTTGCTTAGAGTGTCATGTTACGACACATCCATGACTGGTAATCGACAATGGGTAATTCACATGGGTCATGGGTCATGTGCATTGGGTTGTAGTAGCTTATAGTGTCATGTTATCGACATATACATGACTGGTGATCGACAATGGGTAATTAACATGGGTCACGGGTCATGTGCATTGGGTTGTAGTGGCTTATAGTGTATTGGAAGCCATGCATGACCAGTGATAATGGCTAATTCACATGGGTCATGGGTTATGTGCATTAGGTTATCACTGGTCACATTCATTAATGGGTAATATTAGAATCTATGGGTCGTATTAGGGGTTGTTCACTAGGCGGTTCGATACGGTTTTGTTGGAGAGATTTAAGCTATCCATCACGGGGCAGGTAATTAATTTTACTATCCGAAATCGAACCGTACTATGCGGGTAACCGGACGTGCAGGTACCCGTAGTGAGCCTTTACCGGTGGTTCGGGTCACGGTTAACCATTTTTGACATTCAATTGAGTTTAACCGTATAAACAATGTACATGAAATGTCTTTATAGTAAAATTAAATGAAATTGAATTTAAAAGTCGTATAAAACGTAAGTATTCCGTTACAATAATTGCATTCAAATATTCATATATAACTTATTAACAAAAAATATTACTCGACGTTTATAGATTACGATCATTAATCAATTTTCACACATAGAATTTTACAAATGTTCACATTAGGAGCTAAAAGTCGTTTATCTATAAAAAGTATTACAAACAATCGTCGAGGGTTTAGTTTGTTTGGAACACCCACTAGGGTCATAATGCATTGGGTGGTAGCGGCGTATAGTGTATGTGTCTAGAAACGTAAATGGTAAAAAAAAATTAATTATACATAAATTGGAATCACCGGGTTGAGTTTTTTTTTAAATTTTGATTGTTATTTTTTAATAAATTTATGGAAGTTTTAATTTAAATTTTGTAGCTTTTTATAACATTTTTAATTTCTAAAATTTTCAAAATTTTTTAAATTTTGTATTAGAAGATATTGTGTTTAGGGGAGGGTTTATTTTTGTAAAAAAGTGTGAGTTAAGGGGTTTAGTTTGTTCTGGTTTTGGAGTGCGCGGGTTTAGTTTGGGTATAGTAGGGAATCAAAAATTAATATTGAGCTTTCTACCACTTGACCGTCACTTCTCGAGACGCCGTCGATACTGTATGTGCAATGATGGTGGAACTCTGTTCTCCAGTACTTCATTGTGCTATAAATACATCCCCATCTCAATCTTTTCCCAAACCACTTATCTTTTCCCAAACCACTTCAATTTCTCCCAATACTATTTTCTTTAGCAATGGCTGCTCATGGTGGTAGAAACAACATTGTTTCCAGAAGGGTCATTGATGACCCGATTGATATCAGTGGAGAGAGATCGCCACCGAAGTATCTGAAGATCTTCATTGAGCAACAAATTACCGATCATCGTCGGTTCATTGCTCGTATGCGTGATGAAATTAGGACCTCAATGAATCTTATCAGTCAGTTGAACGCATTAATTGCGGAGTTAGAAGCTTCTGGTGATTATGAGGAAGTGTTTGACCTTGTGATGGAACTCCGGGATGACAGGCGTGATGAGCAGGATAAGGTGGCTGATTTCAATAGGTTGATTGATGTTGCTGAGGAGAAGATTCATGGTAAAGAGATTGATTTGGAGATGTTGGAGGCTGAAGGCAATGATGGTTAATTAGGGCAGGTTGGGGTTTCTTTTGTCTGGTTTGTTTATGTTTTGTGGTTGTTTAGTCTTTTGGTAGGGTATGCTGTCAGTTGGGTTTATGATTAGGTTAATTATGGGTTTATGATGATGATGTTAATTATGGATAATATATGTATGTTTTGGAAGATCTTTGACTAGAATGGAATGTTATGTTTATGGTTTTTTTGTAAATTATTTTTGTTGTTAATGGGATTATGTCTGGTTATGAAGCTGTTTGTAATACGTTGAGTCTATGAGTTTATGAGTTTTTTTGTACTTATTGCGTTTGAATATTTGTTGTGTGTCTGACATTTGATGAGCATTAGTTGTTGTTTGAGGTGCGTTGTGATGCCGTTTCTGGTTTTTGTTTATTCGAAAGATTACAGTTGTCCTTTGAAATGTGAAGCCCTTTGGGTCTTTTTGTAGTTGCTTGTGTTTTGGATGTGCTATTGTGGTAGGATTTGTGTTTAGTACTAGTGAATTGATTGATGGATCGTGGGTATGGTGTGTAGCCGAGTAGATACTTGTTATCCCAGGTTATAGGTGATAGATGTTGTGGATTATGGCCGTTGTCTAATATTTAGGCCATGTAACCCTTTGGCACTTGGTATGTGCAAGCCCACTCCAATGTGTTTATTCGAATTGCGTTGGGAATTGCCGTTTCTGTTTTTTGGTATGTAAGGAACTTGTTCTTATTAACTTTTGAGCAAATTTAAATGATTAATGTCTAGTTGTCAATATTTCAAAAATGTTTGAATTTTCAAAAAATTTAAAATTTTTAATTATCATTTTAGGAGCCAAAAATTTAAAAATCACCTAGGAAGTTAATTCTGGACGGTTTTGGTTTCCTTATTTCATAAGAAACCCTATTTTATCTCTAAAAATCAGGCTTCAACATAAACAGAACAATAAAAACTCTTTTCACACCATTAATTACCAAGTTTACTTATTTACTTTTACACATTCCTGCTGAAGAATCATGGAAACTCAAGCCATTGATGATCAGGATCCTTTGGTTAATTATGATAATGATAATGAAAATGACGATTTAGGATATCAATCAGAGGAGTATTTTGATGAGGTGCAGGAGGATGATGAAAACAACCATTCAAATGGGAATGTAGTTAAGAGGGGCATAACCAGGTTATATAAGTTTCGCAGGGAATATGGAAAACCCGATGGAATAAAGCTCAGTGTAACCTTCGATGCGTTGAATAGGATATCAGGAAAACACAGAGCATTGTTTTCGAGTTTTTTAGGAGACATGGTTCGTGAGCATATAGGTTTGAAGATTCTATCCTGGAAGAAGGTGGATTCAGAAGCAAGAGATAAACTATGGGATGAAATCACGGTACACATATACTATTTTTGAACCCAGTACTACATAAGTTTATCTCTGCATTTACATTATGTGCAACTAATTAACAACATTGTGTTAATATTTGCAGCGATATTTTGATGTTGACTTGACAGTCAAAAAGCTGGTAATGAATCGTCTTGGTCAACTTCTAAGGTAATTTCAGAGGGAAATGAGATGAACATACATATTGCCTAACCAAAATACATTTCAAAACTAAATGAAGATACGGCGGGCGAAGTATAGTGCAGTTCTTACCAGCCGAAAAGGAATGGTCAATTTTGTAAAGTACACGGCCAACCAGGGAATACAAGGTTTTCAATTAGTTCATTTTCTATTGAAGTCATATATTTTCATAATTTTGTTTTCAGATATATTAGTTCTATACCTGAGCAGCATTACTACATCTAAACGACTTATGATTTTATGTTGCAACGGTGAAAACAATAAGCTAAATGGGGTGTTCCACTTACCTTAGTCTGTTTATCAGCATTACAGTTGGGACGAGGTGGATACACACTTGTGAAAGAGGAAAATGGTAGATTTCACAATTTGCACATTTGCATTTAATAGCATCAGATTTCGTTTATATTGGTTTTAACTTCCATGTGTATGTGTATTTGATGTTATAAGATCGAAAAAAAAAAGAAATTGAACCGATGGAGAACCCTGTGCGTGGTACTCTGTGGTTGAAAGGAGGGTTAAAAAAAGACTGAGAATATCCAGATGTGAGGATTAGATCAGTGGGAGATACAACTTTGGTAAAGTACTTGACTGCAAATTTTTATTATTCTGTTCATTTTCGTATATAAACCTATTTCCATATTGTGTGTGCAGAAATAACTTGAGGACAAGATCCAAAGAAGGAACATTGGAAGGTTTGATCATGGCACTGATGGCCATGACCGTTGTATTAGTATGGAAAAGGGGGTTTTATTGCAAGAGGAGTGGAAGTGGCGTTCAGTAACTTTAAGATGGTATTTTCGATTTCCTCGAAGCAGACATGCATTTGATGAAAGAATTTTGTTACTTCAAAGTCAACTTGATAATGAGAGACGCAAACGTCAAGAAAAAGAACTATTAATCCAGAATTTATCCAACAAGATGTCACAAACAAAGAGAATGGTTACTAAACTGAAGAATCAGTTGGCTGCACATGGGGGGCAGTCGCAGTCAATGTCAACTCAATTGACACCACCAAATGCAAGACATTTTTTTATGTTGTTAACAATTTCATTTTCTAATTAACACTAACAACACTAACTTATACACTAAGTAGTACTAACTAACAAGCAGTACTAACTTATACACTAGCAGTATTAACTTCTTCAGCAGCATTAACTTCTCTGAGCAGTCTTAACCATGAGCAGTACTAATTAATCCCTAGTAGTAACTAACTTTGTACTAGCAGTAGTAAACACTTTGGCATATTTTTTCTTTGAAGTTCATAGCAACATGAAATCAACACGCAGCAATTAAACGTCAAACATGAGCAGCTGTAATCCAAACAGCATCAAGGGACTTTTATTCCAAACCCTATAGATAGCAAGCATGGATTCCTAAACTGAATGAGTCTTGTATTGTCATTTCTTAATTTATATAGCAGGAGGTCTCCCGGTGGGGGACATTAATCCTATAAATAGCAGCGTGGTGATGAGGCGGAACAATGTTTTTGGATGTGAGAATGACTGCGAGCATTCAGAAGTCTAATGGACTTGCAACTTTGGAAAAGGAAATGGAAACAAGGGTAAGTAATAAAACATCCCCCCCGTTGAAACTGTTAAATCTGTGGATCTAAGAAAATGATTAGATCAATACGAAAGGATTCTTCACGTCAAGCTTCCCAATCACAAGAAAATGTGTCTCCACTACTAGTACTACCACAAGTATGTATTTCAACATGTTCATATATTCTTTTGTTTAATTAATTTCTGATACATACATGCAACAAATCATTTTTTAGGCAATTAAGTGCAAACTGTGGCACTTAAAGAAATCAACTATTATTGCTTTGGGTACCATATACAAGACTGATAGAAAACAAATGCTTCATAACAAAGAACTCCCAAAGGATTGCTACAAAGTGTCAATTGATACATCTTTAGTGGATGCAGCATGCATACCGGATGTAGGAAATAACGGTTTCAAAACAGTTAAGGATGCAGTAGGTGGTTTTTTTGCATGGCCAAAGGATCTAGTGGTTTTCGATCCAAAGGTACATACCTATGTTTTATCAACCTACATATATATAATTCTTCATATTTAATTCAGTGTTGTGAGAGCGAATCACCACGCGGCTTTGTCCTCATGCACACACCTCCAAGTTACCACATACAAATGAATGTTGAGAACAAAACTGCACCTAAATTACAAACGAATCTAAAAAACGTTTACGTCTTTAGTGATGCAATGCAAAGGCAAGCTAAGAAGAAGAGTATTCAAAAGTCCTTAAATTATTGAGAATTTTATTAGGTATGACATTACAATTTTATATTTGGTTCAGTTAAATACATTCCAGTTTTATTGTAGCTTGAATTTTGTTTTGATATATAGTGATTTCTAAATGTGGACTAAAAGATGCATTATGGTTCACACTTATTAACACTTTTGGTCATACTCGTTTGCTTATTCTTTGTTGTGACTAAAATATTACAAAAGGCCACACAACATATAATGATATGGCTATTGAGGTATGAACAATAGCACACAACTCCAAATTTCTTCACTTTTTAAAGAAGCATATGGTCACACGTATTAACACTTTGGCCAATTTATGCATATTGTATGTGACTAAATACCCAAAAACAAAACATTGTTTTGTGTGACTAAATATTACAAAATGCACACAAACATAAAATTGAATGTGGCGAGTGGATAAACAAGTCACACAAACATACCTTTTCTTCACTTAAAGAGACATATGGGTCACACTTATTAACACTTTTGTACAGTTAGTGCTAATTGGATGTGACAAAAATACCCAAAACAAACTAATGCCTTGTTGTGACTAAATCTTTACAAAGGCCACACAAAACATAAAATTGCTGTGGTCTTGGATGACATATTGTCACACAAAATACACATTTCTTCACTTTAAACAGCATATGGTCACACTTATTAACACTTTTGGCCACTTTATGCTTAATTGTATGTGACTAAATACCAAAAAACATGCTTTATGTGACTAAATATTACAAAAGGCCACACAACATATATTTCAAGTGTGATATTGGATGATTATAGTCCAACAAAATACACATTTCTTCACTTTAAACAGCATATGGTCACACTTATTAACACTTTTGGCCACTTTATGCTTAATTGTATGTGACTAAATACCCAAAACAAACATGCTTTATGTGACTAAATATTACAAAAGGCCACACAAACATAAAATAGATGTGGCCATTGGATGAACAATAGTCACACAAATATAACATTTCTTACTTTAAAGAGCATTAAGTCACACACTGAGTAACACTTGTGGCCACTTAATGCTTAATTGTATGGTAACTAAATACTCAAAACCAAAAGCTTTGTGTGACTAAATATTACAAAGGCCACTAAAATAAATTATGTGGCCCCATGGATGATCAATGATACACAAAATACACATTTCTTCACTTTAAACAGCATATGGTCACACTTATTAACAATTTTGGCCACTTTATGCTTAATTGTATGTGACTAAATATCTAAAAAAACATGCTTTGTGTGAGCCTATAATAGTACAAACAGGCACAAAACATAAAATTCATGTGGCCATTGGATGATCAATAGTCACACAAAATACAAATTTCTTCACTTTAAACAGCATATGGTCACACTTATTAACACTTTTGGCCACTTTATGCTTAATTGTATGTGACTAAATACCCAAAACAAACATGCTTTGTGTGACTAAATATTACAAAAGGCCACACAAATATAAAAATTCATGTGGCTATTGGATGATCAATAGTCACACAAAATACAAATTTATTCACTTTAAACAGAATTGGTCACATTATTATTAACAACTTTTGGCCACTTTATGCTTAATTGTATGTGGCTACAAATACCCAAAATAAACAAGCTTTGTAGCTGACTAAATATACAAAAGGCCACTACAAACTATAAAAGTAAATGCGGTGGACAATTGGATGATCAATAGTCACACAAAATTACACATTTCTTCACTTTTAAGGGCATCGTGGTCGCACTTATTAACACTTTTGACCACTTTATGCTTAATTGTATGTGACTAAATACCCAAAACAAACATGCTTTGTTGTGACTAAATATTACAAAAGGCCACACAAACATCAAATTCATGTGGGCCATTGGACTGAACAAAGTCACACAAAATACACCATTTCTTCAATTTAAAACACCATATGGTGACACAGATTAACACTTTTGGCACTTTATGCTTTACATTGTATGTGGACTAATATACAAAAAACATTTGCTTTGTTTGGTTGTACAATGATTAGGCTCACTAAATTTATAACCTAATTAAGGCACACAAAAACGTGTTATATGGACATAACTCTGAAAACGTGACCGTAGGTGCCCTACGGCTTCTGCGCGACCTTTTGTCACACACAAGAGTTTTCGAATGTGTGACTATATGTATATCGTCACACATTTTTGGTGTGACCAAATCCACTTTTTGTACTAGTGAATCAACCATTTAGCTAGACGCGGTCTTGTTCGTGGTCTCCCTAAGCTTAAATTTGAAAAGGACCATTTGTTTTTTGCTTGTGTATTGGGTAAAAGCAAGAAGAAACCACCAAACCTAAATCTGAAGAACCAATCAAGACAAAAAAACTTATATATTTTCTATGGAGATCTTTGTGGACAAATGCGAGTCGCAAGTATTAATAGAAAGATGTACATCCTCGTCATTATCGATGATTGCTCTCTATTCACATGGGTTAAGTTCTTAAGGTCAAAAGATAAAGCTCTAAATTTCATAATTAAGTTTCTCAAAATGATCCAAGTGAGGCTTAAAGTGTATGTCTGAAGAATCAGAACAGATAATGGAACTGAATTTGTTAATCAAACTTTGCGTGAATATTATGAGAAGATTGCCATCTCTCATAAAACATCTGTTTCTCGCTCTCCATAGCAAAATGGTTTCGTTGAAAGATGTAATCGTACGCTAATTGAAGCTGCCCGCACAATGTTGATTTATGCAAAAGCTTTGTTATTCTTATGGGCAGAAGCAGTTGCTACCGCATGTTACACCTAAAAACGTTCCATTATACATCTTCGTCATGGCAAAACACCATATGAGCTTTTACATGACAAACCTCCTGACTTATCATTTTTCCATGTATTTGGTGCACTTTGTTATCCGACAAACGATAGCGAGAACTTGGGTAAGTTACAACCGAAAGCTGATATTGGTATTTTCATTGGCTATGCACCTACAAAGAAAGCATTTTGAATTTACAACCGACGTACCAGACGAATCATTGAAACAATTCATGTAGATTTTGATGAGCTGACTGCAATGGCTTTTGAACACAGCAGTTTAGGACCCGCACTTCATGAAATGACTCCTGCAACAATTAGTTTAGGACTCGTGCCAAACCCTCCTCCTTCAACCCTATTTGTACCACCATCGAGAACTGACTGAGATTTTTGTTTCAACCACTGTTTGATTAATTACTTACTCCTCCACCTAGTGTTGATCACCCAGCCCTTAAAGTCATTGCTTCAATTGCTGAAGTAGTTGCTCCAGTACTTGTTGTATCAACCGGTTCACCTTTTTCAACAACTGTTGACCAAGATGCACCATCACCAAATAACTCTCAAACAACACCCAAAACTCAACCTCCTATCATTCCTAAGAACGTTGAAGAAGACAATCATGATATTGAAGTTGCACATATGGGTAATGATCCTTACTTTGGTGTCCCAATTCCAGAAATCCCTTCTAATCAATCTTCGTCGTCGGATTCTATTCATACAATTGTGCATCCCGATCACTAAATTTCTAAACACAATAGCAAATAGACTAAGGATCACCCACGTGAAAATATAATTGGTGAACTCGCTAGACCAGTTTCCATAAGGCTGTAATTACATAAGCAAGCTCTTTTTTGTTACTACGATGCTTTCC
>BQNB010064764.1:0-35187 GCA_026074375.1 Tanacetum coccineum | reverse complement strand
CTACTTGACTATCGATATAAGTATAATCGGATCCCAATGTACTGTGATTCCAAGAGTGCCATTGCTATTTCATGCAATCCGGTCCAACATTCTTAGACTAAGCACATTGATATCTGGTATCATTTTATTAAAGAACATATTGAGAAGGGTACTGTAAAAATTTACTTTGTCGGGACAGAATACCAACTTGCGGATCTATTTACTAAGGCGCTTCCAAAAGAACGCTTTGAGTATCTAGTTCATCGCATTGGTATGAGATGTATGACTCCAACTCAGTTGGAAAGCCTGACAAAGTTATCTTCTTGAAAAGCTCATACATCAAAAACATGTAAATAAATTTTTTCAAAAACAAAAGCAAAAATTGAAAATTTTCAAAATACCAAAAAGATTTGACATATTTTTCATATTAAAAAAACATAATTTAAAAAGATTACATGCTTAGTTTCATGAATCCAAGTTTTTTTTTAAAAAAGCTTTCAAATTGAAAATACGAAATCATGATCTAAGGGGGAGTTCTTAAAATTTTCCATTCACATACATCTTTTTGAAAATAAAATAAAAACAATGATCTCTCACATAGTTTCAAGGGGAAGTTTTTATTTAAGCATCTTCATTTTCGGACTAAGTACTTTACATGATTTCATTTCAAGGGAGAGTTTTTGAAAAAAAATCATTATTCAAGGGGGAGTTTGTGAAAATTCATAAACAAATTTCAAAGAAACATGGTCAGAATTGAAAAATATAAGTACATGGGCTAAAAGTGTCAATTTTCAAAAATATTTTCGGAGGTTATAAAAAGGGATGTCATTTTCGAGTTTCATTTTTTCTATTACCGAATTCATTTACCGAGTTTGAGAAGAAATTCATTCCAATATTTTTGAGTTCATTACAACGATTTCGATTATTTTTCTTTCTCAAACGTAAGTGGATTAAGCATTTTCAGATTGATAATTGATTGTTTTGCACTATCGAGTTTAAACTCGGTAATATTGATGTTTACCGAGTTTGTGTTTTTTATGTTTTTATGGAGTTTGTGAAAATAATTGTAATCAAGGACGATAATAAGCAATGGGTATGTGTAAATAAGTGATAAATAGCATAGGGGTCGTTAATTAGTAACTGAAATTGAAACTCGAAAATGTATAGTGTTTATCGAGTTTGACAAAATATCCAATTTGATTGTTTGGAGTATGAAAAATGGAAAAATGAACATAAAAATTGAGTTTAGTTTTCATAAAGTAAAAGAAATAAGTGTTTATCTTGTTTGAGAAACTCGGAAAGGTCAAGTAATCAAACTCGGAAGAGTCAAAAGGTCAAACTCGGTAATGGTCAAAAGTTAAAATTCAGTGAAAATTTAATTTGTGTATATGTGAAGTTGTGTTCAGAAAGAAATAACTTTGATGATTAATGTTTATGATGTTTAATGTTTGAATGTCTGTGGTACAAAAAGATCAGTTTCTCATGTGTGGTGAAAACGTTAAATAATTTTAGCAAAGAAATCAAGTTTTTATGAATTCTAAGCTTTGAGTCAGAAATATCTATTCGTAATTGTTTAAGTGGACTAAGTCATGTCCGGNACAAACAAAATCGTACAAAAATGAACGGAAACGTACAAAAACATTTAATAACGTTTAAAAACGGACGACAACGTTCAAAATTGTTCAAAACGTTGAAAACAACTTGAAAACGTACGAGAACGTGCAAAAACGAATGATAATGGTTGAAAACACACGAAAACGGTCAAAAGACCAAAAACGGTAAAAATCGGTCGAAAACGGTCGCAATAGGTCGAAATCGGTCAAAAATGGACGATAACGGTCAAATTGGTGGACAACGGTCGAAATCCGTTGAAATCGGACGAAAAACGTCAAAATCGGTCAAAACCGGTCGAAAACGATCGAAATCGGTCAAAAATGGACAAAATCGGTCTAAACGGACGAAAACGGTCGAAACAGTCGAAAGCGGTCGAAAGCGGTCGAAGTTGGTCAAAATCGGTCAAAAACGGTCGAAAATGGCCAAAATCGGTCGAAAACGTATAAAAACGTCAAAAACAGATGAAAAATGTTATACCCAACAAGACCCATCTATAAATATTAATGAAGACCCAACTAGACTCATCACTTAAAATATTTACCCAACTAGACTCAAACCCATCTAGACTCAAACCCATCTAGACACACTCCCATCTAGACCCAACTCATCTAGACCCAAACCCATCTAGACCCATCCTCCTAAAAGACTCATATAAACCTAAACTCATCTAAAACCAAACTCATCTAAGACCCATAACTTAACCCAACCCAACTTAACCATTTTGCCACCTCTAATTGAATAATGGCTGGAGATTAGCAAGTTGAATAAGCTCGTACAACAATGTTGTACTTGACTTGTAATCCATTTTAATTAAATCGTGCAAAGGGGTTACCTACTCACAATACAATCTCCAAAAGATAAGTAAGATTATCTGTATTAAATTTTTAAATATTTTCTTCAATCACATGTGAATCACATGCATATTATAAATTGAAGATGCTAAACAAAAATTTATTTTTTTCTGTCGCGATCATTGCCCGGTCATTTACATATTTATAGAGGCTAATCTCACACAATGTGGAGTTGTGGACGTAAACAACTAATTAAGAACTCTCTATCTGTATATTAACACAATTATTCATACATTCATTGTCAACCTTTTCTCATAACTTTCAAAAAATCACAAGTGATATTACAAATTACGTGTGATTTTTCTGAGGGGAAATTTAAACACTAAAAAACCGTCAAAAACATATTAAAGTGCTCATCTACTGAAAGATAAAAATAAATGTTCGTCACGATGGTGTATTTTCCGTAGTATGACGATATACCGTTTGCAAAATATATTGTTTTTTTTTAAAAGGTGAAATGTGAGAGGAGGGTAAATAAAAACCATGGCAACACGGTGTGTGCTAATTAATCTACGTCCGTGTAAAATGTAAAACATTGATCATTTAACACGTAAATGAAACAAAATTCCGGCTTCTCGATCATATACAGGCTCGACCATTTTTAGAGAGTGCTAACTTTAAAAATCAAATCCACGTCCTCTCTCTCGATCAAGCCCTTGTTAGTTTGTCTGTTATTTTCATTTGGATAATCTTGGTTTTGATCAACTAATCCACGGACTTCGTCACATATATTAAACCGGATGAAGCTCTCAATCGCTTCGTGACTGTTGGCGTGGCAATTTGAAGTCCTTGTTATAAGTAATTAAGGTCACAACTAACAAGAGTGGGCAACAAGTTACAACATTATTTTAGGGCAAAACAATGTTTCTTAAAACTAAAGTTATAAAACTTGTAGGTTGACCACGCTAACCTTAGGTTTCATGCTTTCAAAATATCCATACACGGTATTTTGGCATATGCTAACTAATATACGAAAATGCCGTATTATTGTAATAAACTTGAACACGTGGTTAAACGTAAGAGGCCAGTTAGCCATGAGATGAGAGTCTTAACATGGCAACAAGTACTGTATTATGATGTGAGGTCAAACATGTAAAAATATCATTTAATTAATATTAAGAATATATGTAGAGTGTCTACACGACCATGCATGTATAAAAAGTGAAAAGAAGAGTAAAAGCGTTTGTTGATTAGTGTATCTAGATTTGTTAAAGTTAATTCATTGATTCGTCACTTAACTTGTATGATTAGTCTGTTTTGCAAGATCAAATTGACAAGTTAAGATAAGCACCTTTGAACCAAGTACCAACAATCATTTAGTTGGCCGAGTATTTTTTACAAAATGAGCTAATGAGGGACAGACTTAGAATTTTTAAAAAGGTGTTAACATAAATTTTTTTATCATAATTAGTAAAATTTGTACTATAAAAAACTTTTGAACTAATATAAAGCTGAACTATAAAGAAAATATCACATATATTGGTTGTTGCACATGCTAAAACTCGACACATTTTATAGAAAAACTATATTTCACGATGAAAATTGGGTGTGGCCCGTGTCACGTCCGGCATCTATGTAGATCCGTCCCTAGAGGTAACATTAAAACACAAGCCTTTTAATTATGACTAGCAGGGTGCCTGCATGTTGCGGCGGTGGGTACCCTGTGATTAACCGAAGAAAAACAAAAGGAAAATGATCATGATCAGGTCCACTTCACCCATTTTTATAGGTTCCAAATAGTTTTCTCGGTTCATTTTCGGACGGCTTTTATTTACTAGTCGAATCGATGGTCACTCATGTTTTTCGGTTGAACCCGTTGGTCCGATCCGACTTTCAAAACTATATGTATTAGCATATAAATTATATGAAACTTTGTATGTTTTATTAGTTTGTAGAATGTATATGATGACATATACTTTTCATTTTAGGGTTGTTTTAATAATAACATTAATTAATCTGTTTAATTATGTTTTACTAGTAAAAATAACATTAAATATGTTGGTCAGTCAATAAGTGTGTGTTTGTGCATCGATTAATTATACATATTGAATGAATGTTTATATTATTGAATTTTTAACTTTTTAGTGCATTTTCAGGAGGAAAAGTAGTTTCTCCATTATATGTAGTATTGTTGGGCCGATTCAGAGCCCAATGATTTGTGCCTAGATTTAAACAGAAATTAAGCTACGTATTGAAGACCCGCCGATAGACATCAGCGGGTATTGAAGGACTCGCTGAGTGCAAAGCCTCAGCGAGCAACCTCAGACGTATTCAAGTCAAAGACATCGTCAAAGAAGTCGAAGATCACTTGAAGACATACTCGTCAGCTGGGATGGATATCAGTTGGTATGTAGAAGGAATACGATGTGGTTCTAGAGAGAGTAGAGGTGCAATTACTCTAAACTATCCTATTTTCCTTTGGAAGAAGAAAACAAGTTGGCTTAAGTTGCTTATGACAGTTTAGGCGGGAAACTCTAATAACTTTCATGCAGGACAAAAATGGTATTTGAGTTTAAGCATATTGTACCAAGTACGATAGTTGGTAAAAGTAGTGAACAGTTGGCAGAACTATTCACTAAAGTATGGGCGAGTAGTTTCCAAGAATGAATGTGCATTAAAAACCTCGTACGTCCTTCACTGGATTCTTGACACATTGCAACTACCCCCACTAAGGATGCAACCTCGTATTAGTATAAAAGAGAATGTTGTAAGGAGTAAATGCCATCACTTTTATTGTTGTATTTATTATAGGCATTTACTCCTTTGCCGAACTTACAAGGTAGTCCTTGATACACTCAGCTGGTTAGATAAGTTCGTTGTAACTTGACTTCTATTAGGTTTACTTGTTCAAAAGGTAATATTACATTGTCATTCAATTTGTGGACCATAGCACATTGTAATACTTTGATTCTTTTAGCATTAATGCATTACATGATTGATCGTTATTACTTGTGTTAGTTACATATGATAAGTGTCTCTATTCTATAATAGACGTACGTGGAATTGGGACTTTCAATTGGTATCAGAGCTGTGTTGATTTATAAAACCTTTTAGAAACTATTCTTTATTTTAAACAAATCAAGATTCAATCATGTCTGGAACTGTACCACCTATCCCACCACCACTTGGAACAAGTTCTGGTAATCCGAGTAGCCCTAATGTTCAATAGGGGTGAACGTGCCTACAACTATGACCTGTTATTACTACGGACTAGAACAATTGTATTCATAGTGTTGTTAATGAGAATCTCCCTCAACTTCTTGATTCAAGGGGAGGGTCACATGTCACAAATGTTCCCGCCTTTGACAAAGAGGATTTTACAAGTTGAAAAGTTAGGTTCTTGGTATTCCTTGATGGTCTTGAACCTTATCTTTTGAAAACTTTGGAAGATGGACCCTTTACATTTTGTACTGTCGGTACTAACTATAACTAACAGTACTAACTATTTGTACTGTCGGTACTAACTTACTAAAACATGAATCCTAACAAAGATAAAAGATTGGAAGGTATCATTATATCTTGCTTACCAAATGATGTTATGAAATCTGTCATTAAGTGCAAAACTGCAAAAGAAATGTGGAATGATCTCATCTTAGCACATGAGGGACCATCTAACATAAGAGATACCAAGATTGCTGCCTTAAGACTCAAGTTCAATGCTTTCAAATCACTTGAAGGTGAAAAAGTAAATGGAACTTTTACAAGGCTAAAATGCTTGCTAAATGATCTTGAAAATAATGGCGTTATCATTCCCCAAGCTGAAGTCAATGCCACGTTTGTTAACAACTTGCCAAGAAAATGGCTGAGCATGAATGAAACTCAGAGGGCCAATAACTCAATCAAAAATGATTGCCTGGCTACTTTGTATGGCAAGTATAACTATGAAAAAGGTCTGATTGATCAGATGTATGAGCAAGAGGCTCAAAGATTTACCATTCAGGCCTCAAGCTCAAAAGCCTTGATTTCTAACAATCATTTTTAGGACAATGACTCAGATGTTGAAGAAGATCAAAGGACCAACAATGAATTCATGGCTGATTTGAATGCTGAGTAGCATGAAAGAGCTCTGCTTGCAAATCAAAAAAGGTTTTATAAAAGATTTGGAAGGGTTAGATCAGCTAGGAAACCCATAGACAAATCCAAAGAAACCTGTTTTGCTTGTGGGAAAACTGGTCATTTTCAAAAAGACTATCCTTCAAACAAAACCTCCACACCATCTTATACATCCTCTAACAACCCCTTCAACAAACCCAAACCCTACACACCACCCTTCAACCAAACATCTTCCCAAAATACTAGTAATCATCAAAAGGATTACACTGGTAAATATAAGGGATTTAAAGCTGAAATGGATGTTCTAACCAAAAGGATTGATGATATGACAAAGGGAAAGGGTGAAAAGGGAAAGAATAAGAAGGGAAAGAGTAAAAAGGGTTTGATAGTTGAGTCTTTTGACTGGGATGAAGAATCTGTCTCATCAGAGGATGAAGGGATCACCAAGATTAGGGCATTCATGGCAATTGCTGTGGATGAGCCATCAGTTGGGAAGGCTGATGCAAGATCTGACCAATGGGTTGACATCACCATGAAAAAGGTACACATGCTCTTATTTATGACCGATGGTGATGAAAGGAAACATGTTCTAGACTATACTCATGTTGACCTTCACTATGTGGAGGATCAGAGGAAAAACTTGGTTAACAAATTTAACCTCCTTAAACAAGAACTGTCCTTACATAATTCAGAACTTTGTAACCTAAAAAATATTGTGTCCATTAACTGTTCTCTTCAAAATGAAGTCATCAGAGTCAATCTAGAAAATGAATCTTTGAAGGATGAGATCTCTGACCTTAAAAGGGTCATTGAAAAATAGACTTGTAGTAAAGTCACCCTTGACCAACTGTTCTCTGAGCAAATACATGGCAACATTGTCAAGGCCTTAAGAGGAAGAGGTAAGAGAAAAGAGAAAATATCTTCAAAAGAAGTTATTTTCACTAAGGCTGATGAATCGTCATCTATGTCAATTCCTGAGATCACCTTTGACTTTGAGTCTCAATGTGAGACTTAAGAACCTCTTCCACCTCTTCCCAAGCTGATAGGAGCTACACCCGCTGGTACCTTAGATAGTCTTATCCCTCTGTCTAACCTAACTCTCAACATGGCTGACCTTACACTTTACACATCTGTCCCTAAAAAGACTAGACCATCATCTATTAAATTATCACTTGGATATGCCATTAAGAGAAAGACTGAAAACAAATCACCAGTAGTCTCTGAATCTTGCACTGACAAGAAAGCTGACTCATCCACTGAGCAACTTCTTCTCACTCTGATGGAAGAGGTAAAGGGTCTCAAAAAGAAAATAAATACCCTTTCAGGCACCTCTCTATCAAACTCTCAGCCAAGTAGTTCAAAATCTAACAAGCAAAAGACCTGGTTTGGACCCTGTAAACATTGTGGGTTAAGAAATCATCTCTCTGATGATTGCTATTCAAAACCAAAGTACTCTACATGTTGTTCCACTGACCATTTGACTAAAGAACACTTAAAACATGCTGTTGTTAAGAAAACCTTAATCAAGCTCAAGGCTCAGTCACCCCTGAATCCCACATCAAAGAAGGCTCCCATGATTCCAAAGCCCTTTAAAGATTGTAAATACTATAGATTCAATTACCATCATTCTGACAACAATAAATACTACCCTTGGTGTGAAGTATGCGGTAGTGTTGCTCATGAACCAACTGACTGTCCTAAGAAGCACCCCAACAACAGGAGACCAATGATTGCTAACAAGCAATCCACAGAACCCACTAAAAAGTGGGTTCACAAAAGGAACTAATCTCTATAAAAATGTCTATGCAGGATTACCTAAAGGGGTCTGTATGGTATCTAGAAAGTAGGTGTTCTAGACACATAACAGAGATTAAACAATATCTGCACAGATATTCAAAGGAGTCAGGTCTTAAAGTGGTTTTTGGAGATGACTCTTCGAGAGAGACAGAAGGATATGGCTCAGTTAATTGTAATAGAATCACCTTTACCAGGGTTGCATATGTGAATGGTCTGAAGCATAACTTGACCAGCATCAGTCAGTTGTGTGATGCTAACTTTAAAGTTCTGTTTACAAAGGCTCAGGGAACCA
The DNA here is from genome assembly GCA_026074375.1 of Tanacetum coccineum. Classification (NCBI taxonomy): domain Eukaryota; kingdom Viridiplantae; phylum Streptophyta; class Magnoliopsida; order Asterales; family Asteraceae; genus Tanacetum; species Tanacetum coccineum. The sequence continues at coordinate 26,601 of BQNB010064764.1, read as the reverse complement.
TTTTCAACCAAAATGATAAAATTATCCTCATTGCTCCTAGAATAATAGATGTCTATGTCATTGATATGTCGTCTTTCAATAAAGAAAGCAATGCATGTTTCTTTGCCAAGGCCTCTTCAAGTGTTAATTGGCTCTGGCATAAGAGACTGTCTCACCTCAACTTCAAAAAGATAAACAACCTTGCAAAACACAACCTTGTCTCTGGCCTTTCCTCTTTGACTTTCTCTAAAGACAAAAATTGTTCAGCATGTGAGAAAGGGAAGCATCACAAAGCATCATTAAAAAAAAGATATCATTTTTCATCAACAAGTCCTTACATCTCCTTCACATAGATTTGTTTGGACCTGTCAAACCTCAAACCATTAGCCACAATAAATGTACCCTAGTCATTGTAGATGAATACTCAAGGTACACCTGGGTATTTTGCCTCAAGAAAAAAAGTGATGCAGGTGACTGTATCATGTCTTTTATCAGAAAGATAAAAAACCTCAATGAAGTAAGGGTAAAGGAGCTAAGAAGTGATAATGGAACAAAGTTCAGAAATCACAAGCTGGAAGAATTCTGTGATGAAAAGGGTATATCTTAAAACGTCTCATCTCTTTGTACCACTGAGCAAAATGGTGTATCTGAAAGAAGAAACAGAACCCTGATAAAAGCAGCCAGAACTATGTTAAATAGTACAAAACTCCCCAAACAATTTTAGGGAGAGTTTGTCAACACTGCTTGCTACACTCAAAACAGATCCATCATAGTGAAAAGACATGGAAAGACAGTCTGTGATGTGTTCAAAGGAAGATCTCCTGATATCAACTACTTCCATGTGTTTGGGTGTCCTGTGCATATTCATAATCACAGAGACCAATTGGGAAAGTTTGATGAAAAGGCTGATGATTGATTCTTCCTTGGTTACTCTCTAGTGGCCAAAGCCTTCAGGGTATTTAACATCAGAATACAAGAAATGAAAGAAACTGTTCATGTCACATTCAGTGAAGATGATGAAGCAATTTCTCAATCCAGCACAGAAGGGGGTGCAATCAACTTTAATGAAAATAGATCATTCCCTGATGATGAATTTCTTGAACCTAAGAGCAAAGTTATTCTATGCCCTACCAATATTGAGTACTTTCCCTACATACCTTTATATCAAAACACCACTCCCACTGATTAACCTATTCTTCAGGACTCTATCTCTCCTAAGGAACCACCTGAGTTCACTAATGCTAATGATCACCCAGCCTTCAGTGAACATGATCATTTTAAATCGAGTGATAATCTTGAACTTGCTGAAATTCAAGACAATGTCATCATTGAACCAATCAGCAACACCCAATCCTCACCAACAACCATCTCACCCTCAGCTGAATCTATCCTTCAAACCCATGTTCCTCAAGACAGATGGTCAAGAGAAAAGCACATTGAACTAGTTAACATCATTGGTGAACCTCTTGCTGGTATCACAACCAGAAGTAGGGTCAGAGACTCAGAAGCTGCCTCAGCTCATGAATATCTGTATGTTAACTTTTTCTCTAAAATGGAACCCAAGAAACTTATTGAAGCTCTAAAAGAAGAAGGATGGATTATTGCAACGCAAGAAGAGCTGAATCAATTTGAAAGAAACAAGGTCTAGACTTTGGTTCCTAAACCTCATGGTAAAACCATAATTGGGACCAAATGGAACTGGAAAAATAAGATAGATGAAAATGGGGTTGTTATTAAGAACAAATCAAGGCTGGTTGCTCAGGGTTATAATCAGCAGGAAGAGATTGATTATGAAGAAACCTTTGCACCTGTTGCAGCCTACATGGGTTTTATGGTGTATCAGATGGATATGAAAAGTGCATTTTTGAATAGAAAATTTTTAAAGGACGTGTATGTACAACAACCTCTTGGGTTTGAAAGCAGTGAATTTCCCAATCATGTTTGTAAGTTGGATAAAGCTCTTTACGGGCTAAAACAAACCCTTAGAGCATGGTATGAAACTCTTTCAAAATTTCTTATTCAGCACAAGTTTGTCAGAGGTACCATTGAGAACACTCTTTTTACTTATAAAACTAAGAGTGGTGTTATAATTGTACATATATATGTTGATGATATCATTTTTGGGTCAACCAGCACAAAACTTAGTAAATAATTTGGCAAGCTGATGACTAAAAAGTATGAAATGAGTATGATAGGTGAATTAACTTATTTTCTGGGTTTTCAAATAAAACAAGATTTCAAAGGAATATTTATTTGTCAAGAAAAATATGTTAAAGATTTACTCAAAAAGTATGACCTATCTGATTGTGCCTTAGTGAAATGCCCTAGTACCGCACTTCCCCGAAAACAATTAGGGCCCTAATGCGTCAGGGGGTTCTCTGTTATGAGACATTGTTAAAGGCATGATAAGGTCACTGATGTTATCTTAAGCTATGAGACCTGATATCCAAGTTCCCATGTCTCTGTGCTAGGTACAAGTTAACCTCCAAGGTATCCCACTTGTTGCTGTAAAAAGAATTTTTAGCTATCTCAAAGGAACTCCAAATCTAGGCCTCTGGTGTCCAAAAGGATCAGGCTTTGATCTAAAAGCATACTCTAACTCAGACTACGCTGGATGTAACCTGGATAGAAAGAGTACCTCCAGGGATGTCAAATACTTGGTGGAAAGTTAAATCTGTTGAAGTGTAAAGGAAGACAAGCTTTTATGGCAATGTCATTAGCTGAAGTGAGTATGTGATGTTGTTGGTGTTGTGCTCAAGGTCCTCAGGGATCAAGAGTCAGTTGATGACTATATGCTCTATATGACAGGTGCCTTATCTTGATATACAAGTGCCATTGCCATTTCTAACAATCCAATACTGACTTTGGACAAAACATATTGACATCAGGTATCACTTAATCAGAGACCACATTTTAAAATAGGATATTGAGCTTCATTTTGTACCCACTTAATTACAACTAGCTGATATTTTACTAAGCCACTAGCTGAGCCTAGCTTTACTAGATTGATCATTGAGTTGGGTATGCTCAATATTCAAAATCATGTCCTGATAAGAAAAAGGCTTTAAGTGATCTCTGACTTGAATATTAAATGTTTTTAAGGTAACTTAAAAACTACCAAGTTGAAATACAAGCATTCTCAATATTTAATTCAAGATTTACTCAAAAGGCCTCTACCAACTTTCTTGAAAAATATGGAAATAATAGTACTCAAAGGGTCATGGGGACCCACGTTTTGTAACAGTTTTACCACTCGCATTTAATGCGGAACTCAAACAATTTTTATTTTTAAACATATAAAACTATTTTGTGGTATAAACTATTCACCTTTTTCACATACACATCATATTTTACACACAAAACCATAAAACCTCCATTTTCATCACCCCTCACAATTCCTTCTTCTAAATTGAAGCAAAAGGTTTTTTTCTTTCAAAAATCAAATGGCTCTAGAATTAACTTCTTCACAACAATCATCTCATCTTTCACCATCATCAAAAGTAAAGTTTAAGTGTGAGGATGGTATCATTGCTTTCAATAACGCAGTTGCACTTCTTGAGCACACAAACGATTTATACCATCCCATGCTTGGTTTTCTCTCGAATTGTTACATAAGCACTGCTTTAACCATTCAACCCTCCGCAATCTACATAGAATACCTCAAGGAATTATGGTACATAACCGAGGTAGATGAGGCGACCAAGACCATCACCTTTTCACTTTTATCTGTTGAAAACCACTGACCTTTACTCGAGATGAGTTTATCACTGCCATTGGCCTACCCATTTGCAGTAATGCTGTTTTGCTACCCTCAAGGAGATCGTGAGGGCTGGGCTGGCTACTTTAGGTTTATGTGACAAGGACAAACAAAACCTTTCATCCACGGTCCTTGTTAATTCTTCACCTCTAAAGATCAAGTATTTTACACCTACCTGGAAAATTTTCATGCAATATATTGTCAAGTGTTTGGGTAAGATGCAGCGATCACATGACCAGCTGAATCTGAATCAGCAGACCATTGCATATTGTCTTATATGGGGGCTGGAGATAGACATTGGGGCAATCATTTTCTCTGACTTGGTTAATAAGCTTCAAAATAGGAAGAAGAACAGGGAGGAAAATATTTGTTACACTAGGTTTTTATCCTTGATGTTTGAAAAACTGCTTGAAGAGAACTACATCAATGGTTCTCTTACTTTTGTAAAACCCCACACCATTTCAGCTGCTTCTTTTCAGAAACCATTAGCATCTGAAGTTCGTTTAACTTCACATATACTAAAAGTGCTAAACTTTCTCAAGAGCCTGAACCGCCTTTGATCATTTCCTATGAGAAATTGAATGCTGATGACACCGCTGATAAGTCCTCGTCCATGACATCTGTGCAGCCTGTCACTCAGCCCAAAGCACCAACTGATCTGAAGCCAAAAAAGCAGAAAATCCCACCCTTTTCCCAACCAAAGTCTTCATATAAGGTAAGGGTCATTCTTTCAAAGACACAAGTCGCTGAGAATCAGCATGCTAAGGAAACAGTAGACACCGTTGATGCCACCAAGAGTCTAGATACCTCCGAATCGGCAGAGGAGCAAGCAAACCAGCCTAAGACTACTGAAGCCGAAAAGGTAACAATATGTTAAATATAAAGGGCACTACAAGCAACCACTCTCAAACTTCTCTAGGAGAGAGTGGTGAAGTTAAGGGCTACCCCCGACCCAATAGAGTGTCTATGTCTGCACTTACTTCCAAAATCTTCTGTACACTCTGAGTCTGCACTCAGGGGATGATACTGAAAGGCTAATAACGCCTGATGTTTGACTCTGAAAACTCTAGACTTTGTTGTATTAACACATCTGTGCATGAAAGTCGACCCCTATATGAACTGAACCTTACTCAGACTCAGGGGTCCCTTAACCACTAAAAAGAGTCCCAAAAGTCTCATTTCTTTCTTCATCTTTATAAAAAATGAATTTTGAGGGGACTGGATAATCACACCCAGTCTTCTTAGGGGCAGCGAATGGCGATCCCTCCCCACATTACAAACTCACAATTAAAAGAGTCCCAAAGTCTCAGACTTTAAGGGGACTGGATAATCACACCCAGTCTTCTTAGGGGCGGTGAATGGCGATCCTTCACTCCATTATAAAATTCACCTTTTCAACTAATAAATTTATGCGGGTACAAGACCAAAATGTTCAGGAGGAGATAAAGGAGTCTGGTTTGGAATCTATGAAGGATGTCACTTTTGATCAGATCATGAATGAGATTAATCAGAAGAATAAGGTTGCTGAAAATCCTGAGAGCCCGTTTGACACAGAGTCTGAGATCAAAATAATCAAGAGGTTTCAGCCAAGCCAGCCTGATGATGACGCTCAAATCACTTTTATGGGTGCTGAACCATATAATCAAACAAATTTAACGGATGGTGACTCTGACTCTGGACTACGTTCCATGCCTGATGATGACCTGGTTTCTCTAACAGGCTTTGAGACTCCTGACTCAGCTGATGATGATTCTAAGGAAGGTACTGGTGAAACCTTCTATGCTTCCGCTGATATGCGAGCTCAGTCACACCCCCTTGGTCATCTTCATGAAGAGTTGCGCATACTTAACAACAAGATTGATCAGCTTGAGTCTAGCATAACCAAGAAAGTAACGGATGATATTTAGTCCTTTGTGCCTTCAATTGTTATTGATTCTCTTAAAGAAAATCTGCCTTGTCTACTCTTAGAGGCTCTGAAGAACACTCTGCCTCAGCTGATTAAGGATTCCATTTAACAATCGGTTTCGAAATCCATTGAAGAAAAATTGCCAGTATGTACTGCACAAGTTCAACAGTCCTTACAAGATCAGCTTCCGAAAATTCTTCTCAGGCCAATGAACAAAGAGTTTAATGCATTCAACACTCTAGAGAGTCGCAGGTTTGTTACCCTTCAGTAAGAACTGTGCAAAGTCATCAAAACCAAGTTGGGGTGTCAGTAAAAAACAAGGTCCGCAAAGGGATGAAAGTGGTTTCTGGCAAGCTTGCATCAGTTCAATCCACTATGGCCACAAACTCCCAACATGTTCAGGATCTTAGGAGTATGTATAAGGACATGGTTTTCTTCCTCGAAGCAGCATAAGTCTTTAAAAAGGCTAATGCTGAGGGGGAGAAGTGGGAGAAAAACAATCCCGAAACACCAACTGAAGAGAACCCTGATCAACCTCAAGGGGAGCAACAATCAGGAGTTTACACTATGGCCAATGCTCAAGGGGATCAACCACGAGCTCAAGAGTTAATGAATGTAGAACAAGCCCCTCATGTCAATGAAGAAAGTGTTCTGGTTCTTCATGCATCAGTGAAAAAGAGTTTAGAGGAAAACACTTCAGAGAAGATTGTGTCAGATGATGAACCGCCAGTGAAGAAACTGAAATTCTTAATTCCAACACCATTAATTCCATCACCAACTCCTTTGAACTCAATAATGCCTGAACCGACCCAAAAGCCTGATATTACCAAAATGACTATAGAACAATTCATTGAACATATTTCCAAGACTACTTCATCCATCTTCTCACCTTCTCCTCCAAGAGAGCCAACTCCTCCTAGAGATGAATCTAAAGGGAAAGGTATTGCAACTGAAGAACCATTGAAGGACATCATGCCCTTTACAGAAGAAGGAGGTTCAAAACTATATGTATTAGCATATAGATTGTATGAAACTTTGTGTGTTTTATTAGTTGTAGAATGTATATGATGACATATACTTTTCATTTTAGGGTTGTTTTAAAAATAACATTAATTAGTCTGTTTAATTATGTTTTACTAGTAAAAATAACATTAAATGTGTTGGTTAGTCAATAAGTGTGTGTTTATGCATCGAGTAATTATACATATTGAATGAATGTTTATATTATTGAATTTTTAACTTTTTAGTGCAGTTTCAGGAGGAAAAGTAGTTTCGCCATTATATATGCATAACTTTAAAATTTTACAATTAGCTCAGATAACTCAAATTATGATCTTAAACCTTTTTATGATACACAAGTTCTTATATCTTATACTATAATCTTATGACAAAGTATAACACTTTAACGGTATTTGTGTGACTAACTAAAAAGTTGTGGATAAAAGTTCCATTATTATTGAATGTTTAGGTGATTTGTCTGTGTGAAAATGTATATAGTTTTTTGTTCTCTTTAAGAATAGTCATATAAATGTACATTGCTAATCATCCGAATTGCAAAAGTAAGCAATTATTAGGTGAACAAAGAAGCGTGTCAAAAATGAATTTTGTTATGACTAATTTGATAAATTGATTCGAGGGAAAGGTTAGGTACTTATTTTAGTCGATTACCACATCTTGGTTTCGTGAGGTGCTAAGTAGAGTTACAAATTAAACCACTTAACGGTTATCTAATGGCAAAAGGGCTTGTGGCCATCATTTTAAAATGTGTGAGATTTCAAGTTCAATATTTGCTAGGTGCAAACAACCTTGAAGTGGTCATGCCAACCTTTTGAAAAGAAAGGGCTTTACCTGATTTGAGTCTGTGTAACAGTGGTTTCAAACCATTTGAATTAGTCCGATAATGTGTCAAAAATCATATAGTTACCAAAAAAGAAATAGAGTTACAAATTTGGAGAATCAACTTAACCATTATTTAAGCGGCAATTTCATATCGGAAACAAAATTGGGTCATTTTTGAATTCAGAATTTTGTTGATAATAGCATTTTCTTTTTGTTAGCTTGTAGACTTAAAAATAGTAAAATAGATCATAGCTAGAAGTATTTTTTTTAACAATTTAAGTAGTACAATTCTATGTTAATTTTAAATTATAGCGTGTATCCGTGTATATCAACGAAAATTTATAAGGACAAATTATCATATTTGTCATATTGTGGTTAGATTTTTTGGGTGGATTGACATGCATTCAAATAGTTGTTACATTGTTGTTATTTATTTATAAAGTGATGATCAAATGAGAAGTTTATTTAAAATAAAAAAAATAAGAAGTAACTATAATCGTATATTCAAGATGTACCGACTTAAATTAGATGCATCTTTATAATTTTAGATGCATTATAATGCATCATAATGTATTTTCTAGCTTTTAATTAGATGCATATATGTATCGAGTTGAGATCAACATAAACTCAAAATTTAGCGTAGACCCAATAAACCAATCATAGCCACTCATTTTTTCATCAAAATAATAAAAACCCACTTTCCACATCGTTTTTAAAAATAAAATATCTTGCAAACGGTAAATCGTCAAACGACAAAAAATACACCATCGCGACGAGTATTTTTTTATCTTTCAGTAGACATCCACTTTGATATACTTTCGAAAAACTTTTTTTTCGATTTTTTTTTCAGTCACGTCTGAAAAAATCACATCTGATTTCATAAAATCACATGTGATTTGTGGATACAAATCACATGTGATTTTTTCCAGACGTATCTAAAAAAAATTCGAAAAAAATTTGGTCGAAAGTATATAGAAGTGCCCATCTATAAAAAGATGATTTAATTCTCGTCGCGATGGTATATTTTGTTTTGCGTATCGATTAACACGTTTTTGTGAGATATTTAATTTACAAAAAGAGTAAACGTGTGTTTTTTTTATTATTTTGATTAAAAAAAGTGAGTGGCTATAAATTGGGTTCATTGGGTCTATGCTAAATTTTGTGTCTATGTTGAACTTTTGCCTATATGTATTTTAGATGCATTTCATGATTTCTCTTATATTTTGTTCTTCTACATGTGCCGAAATAATGAAAATCAATTTGCACCATCTACGCATCAAATTAACTTTCGAAACTCAAAACGGTGCGTCTAAATGAATAGAAATACATCTAATGCAAATCGTTGCATCTCAAATGTGTGATTTTAGTCACTTTTCACCACTTCTTATTTTAATTTACTTCTCACTAGATCCCTACTCTTTATTTATATCTTATTAACGTTGTCAAATTTAGACGAAATTATAACTATATTACAAAAGGCAGACGCCCCGACATTTAATGCTGCGACCCGCCCTTTTTGACCCGACCCGTCCTTTTTTGCCTTTTTTTTTTTTTTTTCTTTCTTTCTTTACATTGACTTTTTTTTAACCTTTTTTTTTCTCAAAAACTTTTTAAAATAAAACTTTACTTTTTTTTTCTCGGAATACCCTCTCGCGCTGTTTGAGTCATCGGTCTGTTTTTTTATGAATAAACCTTTAAGTTTCCTCAAACCTCGCGCTCCGCTAATCGTCCCGTTTTTTTTTTCTAAAAAAATTTTTAAAATAAAATTTTCCTTATTTTTTTCTCGAAATACCCTCTCGCACTGTCGGAGCCATCGGTCTGTTTTTTTGATACAAATCACATGTGATTTTTTCCAGACGTATCTAAAAAAAATTCGAAAAAAATTTGGTCGAAAGTATATAGAAGTGCCCATCTATAAAAAGATGATTTAATTCTCGTCGCGATGGTATGTTTTGTTTTGCGTATCGATTAACGGTTTGTGAGATATTTAATTTTTTAAAAAGAGGTGAAAAATGGGTTTTTATTATTTTGATTAAAAAATGAGTGGCTATGATTAGTTCATTGGGTCTATGCTAAATTTTGTGTCTATGTTGAACTTTTGCCTATATGTATCTTAGATGCATTTCATGATTTCTCTTATATTTTGTTTTTCTACGTGTGCCGAAATCATGAAAATCAATTTACACCATCTACGCATCAAATTAACTTTCGAAACTCAAAACGGTGCATCTAAATGAATAAAAATGCATCCCCTACATGTGAAGGCGGTATTGAAACATCGTCTCACCTGTTTTTCAGTTGTCGATTGGCGGACCAGATTTATTTGAAGATTGCTCGCTGGTGGAATGTTTCATATGCGGGCTTTAGTTCTTATACGAATTGGTTTGAGTGGATGATGGATATTCGGCTGCCTAGTAAACTAAAGGAGTTGTTGGAAGGAGTTTTTTACACTACGTGGTGGTTCTTATGGGGCTTTCGTAACAAGATTCTGTTTGATAGTACTTACCCTTCAAAGGCGATTTTATTTGATAACATTTTGTCTAGTTCTTTTATGTGGTGTAATTCTAGGTGTAAAGCTTCATTCACACGGAATGATTGGCTTAAGAACCCGTATCTTATTGCTTTGTAACCTAGCTCCTTGCTAGATTTTTAATATAATCGCCGTTCAAAAAAAAATGCAAGTCGTTGCAGACTTGCATCTTAAATGTGTGACTTTATTCACTTCTCACAACTTCTAACATTGTCAAATTTAGACGAAATTAGTTGTACAATTCCCTGCAATAGTAATTAAGATTGCATGGTTACTCAATTTTATTTCTCCAACTTATTAATATTGCAAAAATGATTGTCGAGTTAGCATCACGTTAAAACATTTCTCGGTAGAAATTAAGTTTGAATATTTTAGGCAATATCAGTTGTTAACATTATGATTTTGGACAAATTGTTTAGATAAATTAGATGTTTTAAGCAAAAACATACCACGGCATTTATGAAAACGACATACACCAAAGCACAAGCGTACACGCACGTTCTTAATGATTTAAATCTTTGGGGTAAAAACGATGCTTTATCTCCGTACTTAATTTGTCAAAAAATATATTTGGTTTTGAGACACAAAATTGTCTTAGACATAATTAATGTTGTATACGTCTAACTAGGATATATAATATTTGTACTGAAAACCTTACTTAAAACCTCATATTTAGAGCACAAGGTGTGCTAAGTCATAGAGCGCGTAAACGCCACTAAACGCCGCACTTTAGCGACAATTCTGGATTTTGTATCATCTAACAGCCAAGTTATATGGCATTTTTTTGGGTAAAGAGATTATATCCGGTGAATAAGTTATATGCATTTTTGTATGTATGTGTTGTATTTGTGTTAGTTGTGACTCAAGTGGTGTCCTGTAACTTGAATGGAAAGAGTGTTTTTTATACATACCCAATTTTAATCCTAATGACATATTTATTCAAGTAAAATTTATAATGACATATATACTCAATATGAACATAAAAGTATCATTTTTACTCATTTCATTATAAAATTAATCAAATTTTAATTTTTAACATTAGATTCTCATTGTTTTTTTAACGGCAAAAGATAAATATATAAATAAAAGGCTACTAGCAAGGCGCTATAAGCTAGAAAAGTACAAATACAATAGTAGAAATAAGCAAAAAAGCAAAAAACCTAGACTAACATCTTCCCAAGGGTTTAACTGGGCTACAAAAAGGATGAAAAAACTCTTGCCTATACAATACAAGAGAAAAATCCCCGCTCACGAAGGCCGAGCCGCCGGTTTTCACTCCGGAGCGTTTTTTATGCAACCCCAAACAAGCCTCGAGGAACTCGAGAGGATAAAAAACAAACGTCATTTTAAACCATTACTCGAAAGAAGCATTGGGGATTAAAGCTAGTCAATCCAAATGCAAATCATGTGACCCCTATGATGAAGCCAAGAATACGAGAAAAGGCGAATGCTGTCGAAAATGTCACTTTTTCTCATTGGGTGTGAACGAAAAGTAACACGGTTACGATACCTCCAAAGCCACCTAAGACAAGAAGAAAAAATAACTGATAAGCGCCGAGACTTCTCTTTAACCACCTGCCACGAAGTAAACCAACATTTCCAATTTTCATATGAAGTAAAAGGAGGAAAAGAAATATCACACCATTTGCGAATAAGCATCCAAATGTCCTTGGTAATATTACACTCAAAGAAAATATGATTTGAAGATTCCACATTACCATTGCAAGAAGGATAAGAGATCGCATGAATATCAACACTGCGAGAAGAAAGATTCAACTTATGTGGCAAGCTATCCAAAATCAACCTCCAAATAAAAATATTGACCTTTTGATGAATGTTTTTGTCCCAAACTGCCGATGAAGCCAAATAAGGGAGAATCTTTGAATCAATAATGCATCGAGCAACCTTTATAGAAAAAGTTCCATCAGTGCCTAACGACCACACACAAGTATCTTCAACTTCGTTAATTTCTGCATAACTAATTTCAAAAAGCATGCCGAGTAAATCCGCGGAATTTTAAGCACCAAGGTTAGGCCTCGACCAATTCCAATGCCATTGGCCATGATCAATGCGGTCAATAATAAGACAATCTTTCTCACGCTCCAATCGGTATATCATATTATATCGAATATAAAAAGGAGAATCTCCTACCCAAGTGTCTTTCCAGAAACGGATACACGTGCCACAACCCGCTTGAAAACGAAAGGAACTATTAGGAATAATGTTATTCTAGTGTAGAAAATTAGATGAACCACCTATTATATCCTACGTACCTTTATAGATGCAACCATTGTTATCAAAGCTACATTCCTGACCATGTTAAGCTTGATAACTTTAACCCAGAGTGCGTTCTTGTGCGATAACAACCTCCAACGCCACTTTTAGAGAAGTGCGAGGTTAAAAGCTTTAAAACTACCGATGTTTAAACCGTCGCTATCATAAGAAGAGAGGACATTTTTCTATTTAACCTAAACTGGTTTTCTAGCTTTATGAGAACCTACCCAAAAAAACATTGCTTGGGATCTTTCCAAGGAATTATAACATATTCAGAGACCTTGAAGATCGAGAAGTAATAGATACCGATGCTACCAAGAACAACTTTTATTAAGGTGTGACGTTCCCCTATAGAAAGGAGATTAGCCTTCCACGAGGATAACTTCGATTGAAACCTCTCCAATAAAACCTGCCAACTCGATGTCAAACTCATATTAGGACCAATGGGTAACCCAAAATAAGTAAAAGGAAAGGATCCTGAAGCACATCCATAATTACTAGCCATGGAAGAGACATCGACATCCGAAACCCCAATGCCATAAATATTAGATTTCTGAATGTTAATTTTTAAACCCGAAGCTAAGTAGAAGATCTGTAAAACACGAATGATATTGTCTAAATCATTAACATTCCATTCGGTAGTGATAATCACAGATATAGTTACTTTAGGATAACTGAATTTGACGCCTCTTATAAGACCCGAGCTAATTGCGGTAGAGAAAGCGTTATGGCGTTATGCAACCCCTCCATGACAATAATAAAAAGAAAAGGCGAGAGAGGATCTCCTTGCCTAAGGCCACGTTTGATAGAAAATTCTGAGGTAGGACTACCATTAATGAGAGCCAAAGCAAAGATTAAAAAGAACAAAGTCAAAATATTTCCAACTCACCGAGTCAAAAGCTTTCTCAAAATCAACCTTGAAAATTAACAACTTTTTCTTCTTTTTTTGAACCATTCGACAATATCACTAAGTATAAGAGGACCGTCAAGAATTTGATGACCAACTATGAAGGTCGATTGCTCGTGACTAACAATCTTATCAATCACATTGGATAGCCGATTAGCTAGAATTTTAGCTATGATTTTGTAATGAACGCTTATGAGAGAAATGAGACGAAAATCTTTGATGAAAATAGGGTTGCTAACCTTTGGAATGAGAGTGAAGAAAGAAAAATTAGATCCATGAGGCAACGAACCAGTATCAAGAAAAATATTGACATACTCCAAAACGACAACTTTAATATCATCCCAATATTTCTTCACAAAAGTAAAAGAGAACTCATCAGGGCCAAGAGCCTTGGAACTACCACAATCCCTGATCGTTGTCAATAGTATATATATATATATAATATAGGTGAATCGGCAAACAAACCAACTCACAAATAAAATATAATTCCGGAAGCATCGACTTCAAAGGTGACACCTTCTTGGTCATTTCCCGGGTTGTTTTTGTTTCAACGAGGCGTGAATTGAACTTCGAGTTGACGTCTATAATCGGGATTTTGAATAGATTAAAAATTTTGATTTGGATTCTAAATTCTACAAAGTAAATGCAAAAAACAAGTAAAGGAAAGCAATAAATTAAGCAAACACAAATTAAAAACGAAAAACGTTAACGGGATTTTAAAAAACGCACCTTAAAAACCTAAAACTTTAAATTTTAACCCAAGAAAAGAAAACTTAATTTCTATAGGTCCTAAATGATAAAAGAAAATTTTACAAAAAAGAATTATATTTTTTTGACTTTTATTTAATTTATTATGAAATAAAAACACTTTTAATCTAAATTAAATATTAAAAATACTAAACTAATTATTAAAATTCTACAAAATTCAGGAAAAGTTCTTACGACTATATTAATCCTAAAAAAAAAAAATTGGCTAAACAGCTTATCTCAATAAGCTGTAAATAAGCTTTAAAAAGTTGTAAGCTTAAACTGCCAACTTCCCTTATATAATAAATTTTGCAAACCTATATTGAAAAAGTCCAAAGGGCGCGTTGGAAGTAGAGAGTGGTGTTAAGTGTTGTGTGTGTGAAGGGTGAGGTCACAGGTTCGAAACCTGTGGCCTTACCTTTTTATAAAACGTTTTTTTTAAATTTCTTTTTACAAACTTATTTAAAAGCTTAAAATAATGACTTTTTGTAAAATGAATTTTTATGGAAAAGCTCAAATAAGCTAGAAATAAGCTAATAAAGGATGACAGATCACTTAAAAGACTTATGAGCTTCCAACTCAACCAATTTTAAGAATAAGCTGAAATAAGCTTTAACTTAGACTAAATAAGCCACATACCCTTTAATCTAACCTAATAAGCAAATTTGAACACAAATTAAGAACTTAAAATAAGCTGGAAAGAGTGACAGAATGGCTTAAGGACTTATAAGCCTTTCTTATACTTAAAACAGTTTATGCCTTAAGACCTAATAAGCTAAGAGAAGCTCTAAAAAGCTATGAAAGGCTACTATTATGACATAATAAGCAAATACTAACCAAAAACAAGCAATTTAAAATAAGCAACAAGAACAAAAGAAAATAAGCAGTTAAAGATAACTGGGTTTTTATTGGCTTTAAGAGGACAAAACACTAAATGCAGCCCTAAAAATAACCCACTAAATAAGCTCTAAACCTAAAAATAAGCTGAAATAGATTGAGTTTGGACCACAAAGAGCTTGTGCAGTGATTTTTAGATTCTGAAACAAACCCTAGCTACTCTAAAATTGTGATTGAAAAGAGGCTTTTTGAACTTTTAAAAACTAAAACTAAATGGCAGATATTGACTTAAGACTCAAAAGGCAATTCCACACTCAATCAAGCCTGATTCTACTGTATTAAGGACCAAAATAAGGTATTAGACAAGACCCAAAAACAACTTTTAAACAAAGAATAGATTTAAGTTGTTTTGAAAAATTCTTAAAACCACAGATTTAAACAGTTAGAACTCACAACCTTAAACTTTGATCTTAAACTTTTAAAAACTGAATTTAACTAACTTATAGACTGAATTAAAGCTTGTTGAAACTGGTTTGAGCACCAAAACAAACTATTAACCTCATTTGACCCATTTTGACTCTTGACCCAAACACCCCTTTAAAAATCCAAAATCCATTTTAAACTTAAACAGATTATGAAATGCTTTAAAGTCTAAGAACTGATTAAGCATGAAGTGTCTTAAGGACAATTAAGCAACAAAGATTCAGAAATAAGCACTAAATCAAATAGTATAAGCAATATGCAGATTGAAGCACAAATGAGACAGTTTTTAAGAAGACACTTTCAAATGTCATAAAAGTTATACCACAAACATGAAAAGCATTTATAAGGACAAAATAAGCAGCCATAAGCAATAATAAGCAAAAAATAAGTAGTAGGATAAGCAAACAGTAAATAAGCTAAAAAAATAAAACGAGAACTCACTTTTTATTGATCAGTCCTTGAGAGAAACAATGCTTAGAAAAAGTAAATTCAATATTAAAAAGACAAATAGGTTGATAAATAAGCTGGTAAATAAAACTAAACTACTCTTAAAACTAGATGCCTCCTTTGTGTGACATTCTTATCCCTTTTTATAGGGTCGTCTTGTGCGTATCCTTGTAAACCGCTTTCAATCACCTTCCAATCGTTCCATATTTGTATATGGAAAGCTCAAATTACAGCCAATCAATCTTAAACCGTGCATTGAATTCCTTGAGCACTTCCCCTACTTGTTTGACGCATTTTTGGGTTTGTCAGGGATTGAGATTTGACTGGGTATAAGTAGTATTTGGTTAAAAGGTTATAATTGGTGTTTGGTCGTTAATGGTTTGAATTCGAGAAGACCGAAAATGGAGGGGTGTAAAATGGTTTTGGGGGGTATTGGGTATTTGATTTTGTAAAGGGTCTGTTTAAAGATTAGGGTGCACTAAGGTGTTGAAATTGGGTTAGGGATATGTTAGTGTTTGTCCATTGGGGGAATAACTGGGTGTAATGAGGTTAAGGTTGGCTGTTTTGGCAGTTTGTGATATAGAGATTAATGGGCTTTTTATTGTTAAATGTCTTTTTTGTATAAATGGCATAATGGGTCGACTTGGCCCATTTAGATGCATACGCATTCGGCTTTGGTTTTCCACGCTCTTTCTAATCTCATGCTCGGTTTTGTCTTTTTGTGAATATCCGTTACCTGCATAGTAAATAAAACAAAACAAGCATATATTTGGCATTTTAAGTCCGTTTTTGGTCATTTAAGCTTGTTTTATTGAGAAAAAGGTATGTGTATTTATGCGCCACTTACCAACTCCCAACCAGCTTCTTAAACTTCCATCTAAAATAAACATGAAGTCTCAAGCTATCACGTTCTAAAGCAATTATCCAGAAGAGTTCAGCAAAGGAGGGAAATAAACATTAGAATCATGGGTCTTTTAAATTTTATTTAAAAAAAGTTCGAGAAACTCTTCAGCTTAAGTTGAGAAGGTGTATCCGATAATTCAAACACCTTCTTTCATGATACCGTGAATCATTTGAGCTCTTTTTTTTCTTTATCAGTGAAAAAAATTGGAGTTCTCGTCACCCTTGAATATCTCTTTGAACGAGCCTTTGAAAAAGAATCAATAGGATTTAAAGGTATTAATAAGTCCAACTCTTGTGAAGCAACTTAATACGAGAATCACTGTCGTCATCATTTGTAGAACCCGCTTCAATTTTCTCTTCTATAGACTTAATACGTTGTAAGTTATTATGTTTAGTGACACGATCAGAAGTTTTAGTTTCAGAATGCCATTGCTTAATTCTAGCTTTGAGGAGGCGAAATTTTTTATGAGATAAGACCTTCCTTTCAATGTTATGTTCCTCCAATTTAGGTAACTCCGTTTTGATAATTTCATCAAATTAATCACGAAGTAACCAGTAACGGAAAAGCTTGAAAGGAGTAGGACCAAAGTCGGATTTAGAGACATGAAGAAGAATGAGATTGTGATCCGACCACAAACGATCAATGGCAGTAACACGAACATCAGGTAAAGCCTCAACTACCTCTTTTGATATTAAGAATCGATCAAGTTTACTAATATTGGTTCCAACTTTGTTCATCCAAGTGAATAGACGACCACCCAAAGGAAGGTCAATCAAACCATTTTTTTTCAATAAAAGAGTTGAAGTTATCAGCAACATGTCTAGAAAAAATAAAACCATTTCTTTCGTTTTCATTACGAACAACGTTCATGTCTTCAAAAATGATATTTTTACCAGCGTGTTGATGCAAAAAATCACCAATTCTATTCCACAAAATAGCTTTGTCCAACGAATCTTGAGGACCATAAATGTTTATCATATAACAATCACCAACCATATTTCTTCAATACCTTTTCACAATAATAAAAGCATCATCACACCATATATCATCTTTAATAAAGGAGTTCGGATCTCACATAGAAATCTAGCCTCCCAATATACCACGAGGCACTTGTATTCAGGGACTTCTAGTTGTTGGAGATCGTATGGGGTTCAGGGAGTTTATTGCCACAACTCACTAAACCTATCACCTTCTTCTTCAGCTTAGGGATTTCATTCATTGAGAACTGCATCACTGAATGGTTGAGTATTTCTTGTAGACTTAGGTTGAACACTTGAAGGTAACTCACTGAGTGATTGTTCACTCAGTAACCTTGAATTGTTAAAGGTTATCTAACACTTGGGATATTTTGTATTCAAATCCAAGTGAAATATCATTAGGCATTGAATTAGCCTAACACATACTGTTAACCATAAGATTTCACTAACAAGAGACATGATCCGAAGGTCGGGGAGGATTAAACAAATAAGTTGCCATTGTATTATTTAGTGAGAGAAAGGAAAGATGTGTGTTATCTAGAGAGAGAAACACACACACCTTATTACAAGTAAAATGAATCCCCTTACCCCTCTATGGAAGTATGGAGGGGATATATATAGGTCTTGACTCTCTAAACTATCATAACCAGATATTTTAGGTCCATGTGAGTCTTGCCTATTTATACTAATGTAATTATGTATTAGCCAACATATTTTAAGGCTAACAATCTTCCCCCAATATGTGGGCATACAAAATTACTTACAATGTTCCTAACAAGTACAAATACAACAAAATAAAATGACATCCAATGCGCTTCCAATGCTAAAGATGACGTCTTTGTCTTCTAGTCTTGATACTTGTACTCCAGCTTGGATCTTCTTTGTCTTGATTTGTTCTGGAACCATTGTAGTATGCATGAGTTGGATTAACTTCCCCCCAATTCATGCAGCATGTCTTTAAAAGCTTTCTTCATAGACTCCTTTTTGGCGAAGTTTCTGAATCAGCTTCCCCCCAAACCAACATCCGTATCTTTAGCAGATTCTGAAACGTTGATGTAGCTTGAACGATCTTCTAACATTGACATTTAAAGTGCATAGCGGAATTTAGTAGAAGAAACAGTCAACCACACCATCTAATACTGCTTCTATACAGTATCATGACATTCGGTCTTGGTGAATATCTGTTTGGGGGAACATGCAAGAGATCAGCAACAAATCTTCTCACACTTGCAGAATACTTCACACACCATACTAAGTGAAGTAGTATAAACTACTTCCCCATGGACAAACGTCCCCACAAAAGTTGTGCTTGATAAATCCAAGTATAATAGTACACGTATTCCCCCATGATGGTTTTGAACTCTCGGAAGTATCATTGACGTGTACGCCCATATACACGAGAAGTTCTTGTCATAAGCAACAATCTTGAAAAGTTATGAAGACATTGATGAACATTTTGAAGATTTTTGCTGAGTCTGTGAGAGTATCATTTCGAAGTTCAAGTAGCTTTAAATATCCCGTGAGAGTTGCTGATCACATCTCAACCTTATACTCTCTGGCTAACTTACCAACCTCGTATTCTGTCGGCTATTGCTGTGACCACTGGGTGAAGTAAACCCGATATACCAAACTTGAAAATGAAGTAACATTCCCCAAATTTGTTACTTAAGCTTGCACTGTTGTAGATTGAAGAACGGTGCAGAGGAAAGCCTCTAAGTACCATATACCCAACATCAAAAGTATAATTAGTACATCACCTCTTGAAATTATCCACATCGGCTTCTGCGTGTGACACTGAGTACTACAATGTAACTCCTTTAAGTGATAGTTATCCAGGTCTTCACCCAACCGCCCCTTGACTTCTGGTAACTAGATAATTCAAGTCTCAATCATAACTGTATACGTTCAAGCAAGTCATCAATCGATAGATTGGGTTTAAGGAAAGGGGTAGAAAATAGAAGGAAGTCTCGATGATGAAATAAGTAGACGCCTCCGTGAAACCCACTTCAAACTCAAATAAGGGATACCAAATAAACTTCGTGATCACTTGACATTTGAATCCAAATCTTTAGCCGTTTTGACATTTTAGTGAATCTTATTCGGATCGTTTTAGTGTTATGTATCATGTTTGTTGTGTTGTTGTTCGAGAATGTCGTTAAACTAGAACAAATGAATTGTCGTCAACGCGTCAACATTGTCTAGTCCAACTTGACGTGATAGCTTTTTATACCCGGCTCCAATTACTAAACTACAGCCCAACATCATATAATCAATCTCGGCCCATTGTTTTTGTTAAAACATAATCATTTTCATTTCAATATCTTAACGCAGCCCATCTGAATTCATTAAGCATCGGCCCAATATCATTCTAACAACACAGCCCAATACAAATTCAGGCCCAACTTTCGTTTCATGCATAATGCCAGCCCATGAAAGTATTATACCCGGCCTACAACAAATTCATATACCCGATCCATAACCAATGAGATAGGGATATAACTGATAGAAATCCCTAATACTACTCATATTAACCTAATCATATTCCAACCGCCCCAATCACTTAATTTTCATCAAACTCGGTTACAACCTTTTCATTGTACCAAACATATTACTCATATAATTAGATCGATTAGCAGCCACATGCTCAATCAATCTTAGCCCTTTCATTCTTTGACATCAAAAATTGAAACACGGACCCTTCTATCAATGTAACCGTACCACTATCTTGGCCACTATGAGTTTCAATCGAAGATGAAGTTGTCATGGCATGAAGATCCTTGCAAAGGGGTCTCAGGTAGGTTTGTATTTCGATTTAGTGTACCAATCGAAATAAAGAATTGACTATAACATAATTGTTATGAGTCTTTCTTGATTTTTGTAAATTGAATGAGGGGTTTTATACCTACAATGATCTATGATGATTTTGTGTTCAACTAAAAAAATTTGAAAAGATTGGAAATGAAAGTTGTACAAATCTGAGATCATTCATGTATTTAAATTGTTTCGAGTCAAGTTGTTGGAGGATGGAGATGTGGTGATGTGATGATGGGATTAGGTAGATCGAGTCGGATTTGTTGTTATTGAAATGTAACGATGGGATTTGATATGGTGTTGAGGTTGTGATTGTTGTTGTAGGTTGTAATTGGTGTTGTTTAAATCGAGTCAATCTTCTTCTTCTACATTTTTGTCTTGACCTTTGACTCGGCTATGACTTGTTTTGCTGACTCAGTTGAGTCAACCCGGTCAACTCGGTAAATACCGAGTTGACTCGGTTTGGGTTGTGGTTTAACAAAACGCAACCAAGCAAAACGCAACAATGTCTTGGGGGCAAAACGCAACCCGTTACAAAACGCAAGCCTTTTCTTTGATTTCTTTTGAGTCAAAACGCAGTCTGGTGTCTTTAGACAAAACGCAATGTTTCTAAAATTTTGGCAGCATGATGTTTGTACTTGCTTGCAAAAGGGTCTTCAATCAGGCAAATCTCAATGCCTTAGTAACCACAAATACGCATCGGCAAACGCAATACTCTTGTAGTTTTTAGACAAACGCAATTGTTTTGAACAAAACGCAACCTTGTGAGACAAAACGCAGGTCACATCTGTTTTTGTCTTTTTGTCAAAACGCAATGAATAAACAGAAGGATGAACAAACCCGGATTTATTGCTTCTAAAAGATGACGTTTAAGCACCAAAAAAGTAACAGAATAGTCAGTAGCATAAACAACAACAATACAACCATTTCCATGACTTTTTTACAAGAAAGAAAAAAGCACGAAAAACATCAACACGATGAACAGTAACATGAACAGTAACGTGACGCATGAACAGTAACATGAACGGTAAACACACATGATAACTATACACCCCTGGTTTGCTTGATACCACCTTGTTAACCATTAGATTTCTACTAACAAGAGAACATGATCCGGAGTTCGGGGAGGATTTAAACAAATAAGTTGCCATTGTTATTTAATTTAGTGAGAAGAAAGGAAAAGATGTGTGTTTTTAAAGACGAGAAACAACACCTTATACAAGTATAATGAATCATCTTGCCCCTCCCATGGAAGTATGGAGGGGCTAACTCACTGAGTGACTGTTCACTCAGTAACCTTGAATTGTTAAAGGTTATTTAACACTTGGGATATTTTGTATTCAAATCCAAGTGAAAGATCATTGGGCATTGAATTAGCCTAACACATACTACACGCAAAATCAAAATTATAATAACCCCACATGGATTTAAGACGAAAGGTTTCAAGATGCGTCATTTTGGATTCTTGAATACCGAGAAAATGAATGTTATGCTTGAAACATAAGTCTTTAATCCAAACACGTTTTTCCATTTCTTCGTACCATAGTTATTAATGGATATTAAGTTCATTTATCAGCTATATGCACGCCAATCTCGTTGATCATTCTTGTGAGAGTTTTTTACACCCTCTAACATCAAAACCTAAGGCATCTCCTGCCTCAATAATTCTTGATAATTATTCAATAATGGAAACTCCTTTTATGCCTATCCTTTTACACGGTTCTTGTAATTTTCTGGTTAAGCCAGACTATTAATGAAGAGCATTGTTAACCCTTAAACCAATCGTTACACCCAAATCGCCTTAGCCTACCTTGTATGTACTCGCTTTTAGTACATTATTGTTTTAACCCAAGTTAATTATTTGAGTACATGGTTGCTAAGTCCTTATCCTTGTAAATACTGTTTTGGGACGATTGGGATGCATGGTAGTATTCATCTTAAGAAGAATTGGGGAAGAAGTAATTTATTACCCCCGATAGAGCTCAATAAGCTCCATGTTATTTTGATCCATCTCAAATCGGGTCATTAGTTAGATTGTATATTTCGAGTATGTAAAAGTTCAAGTGTAGGGGTGTATATATAAACCCCCATGATGTATTATATATGTTTAAGCAATGACAGAGCAAAAGTGTACGAAATATATATATATAAAAAAAGAGTAAAAAATTATACGAGCTGCCATTTGCTTAAGTTATGTTTATCATAGAGTCAAGAAAAGAAAAAGAAAGAGATTGACGTAGAGTTGTGTAGAGTTTGTATATCTTCGTCTGAGTCTTGGCTTAGCAACCAAACCAACGTGTATTCGTATAAATAATTAGCTAACCCTTCCACTCCAAATTCACCCAAAGCCACCTAAATGTATCCCATCCGTTTCTGTTTCTATTATATGTTATCTTGCACCTACACTCCACAACCCTTTAAAATACCTCTTAGATAGTAATGAATAATGCTTGCGCCCAACGGTGGAGGTTTGATCATTTACCAAGCCTATGGTAATTTATATGTTATGACAGGTAATGAGTGTTGATTTTCCATTTTCCCATTATGTTATAATTTATTATATACCCAAGTGAAAGAGAGAATCCCAAACACTTATGTGGTTGAGTATTTCTTGTAGACTTAGGTTGAACACTTGAAGGTAACTCACTGAGTGACTGTTCACTCAGTAACCATGAATTGTTAAAGGTTATCTAACACTTAGGATATTTTGTATTCAAATCCAAGTGAAAGATCATTAGGCATTGAATTAGCCTAACACATACTACACGCAAAATCAAAATTATAATAACCCCACATGGATTTAAGACGCAAGATTTCAAGATGCGTCATTTTGGATTCTTGAATACCGAGAAAATGAATGTTATGCTTGAAACATAAGTCTTTAATCCAAACACATTTTTCCATTTCTTCGTACCATAGTTATTAATGGATATTAAGTTCATTTATCAGCTATATGCACGCCAATCTCGTTGATCATTCTTTTGAGAGTTTTTTACACCCTCTAACATCAAAACCTAAGGCATCTCATGCCTCAATAATTCTTGATAATTATTCAATAATGGAAACTCCTTTTATGCCTATCCTTTTACACGGTTCTCGTAATTTTCTGGTTAAGCCAGACCATTAATTAAGAGCATTGTTAACCTTTAAACCAATCGTTACACCTAAATCGCCTTAGCCTACCTTGTATGTACTCGCTTTTAGTACATTATTGTTTAACCCAAGTTAATTATTTGAGCACACGGTTGCTAAGTTCTTATCCTTATAAATACTATTTTGGGACGATTGAGATTCGTGGTAGTATTCATCTTAAGAAGAATTGGGGAAGAAGTAATTTATTACCCCCGATAGAGCTCAATAAGTTCCATGTTATTTTGATCCACCTCAAATCAGGTCTTTAGTTAGATTGTAAATATCGAGTATGTAAAAGTTCAAACCCCCATGATGTATTATATATTTAAGCAATGGCAGAGCAAAAATGTACAAAAAAAATATATATATAAAAAAAAGAGTAAAAAATTATGCGGGCTGCCATTTGCTTATGTTATGTTTATCATAGAGTCAAGAAAAGAAAAAGAAAGAGATTGACGTAGAGTTGTGTAGAGTTTGTATATCTTCGTCCGAGTCTTGTCTTAGCAACCAAACCAACGTGTATTCGTATAAATAATTAACTAACCCTTCCACTCCAAATTCACCCAAAGCCACCTAAATGTATCCCATCCGTTTCCGTTTCCATTATATGTTATCTTGCACCTATACTCCACAACCCTTTAAAAGACCTCTTAGATAGTAATGAATAATGCTTGCGCCCAGCGGTGGAGGTTTGATCATTTACCAAGCCTATGGTAATTTATATGTTATGACAGGTAATGAGTGTTGATTTTCCATTTCCCTATTATGTTATAATTTATTATACACCCGAGTGAAAGAGAGAATCCCAAACACTTATGTGAGGTGCTAGTGTATGCTTTTCGTGCTTTTAATTACGAGGTCTAGAAGGTTGTGTTGTAAAATACTTTTAAAGAGTAGGTTAAATGACCCTCATATTGCTATTGTCTAGGTAGAAAAGCTCATTTGCTTGAGGACAAGCAAATCCTAAGTGTAGAGGTATTTGATGAGGTGTCATTTTATACACTATTTCGGGGTCATTTAACCCCTTAAATCATGCAAATATGCCCAAATTATGTGTTTAATCGTTTGTTTTCAGGTTTTTAGCACTTGGATGACATTTGAAGGAAATACACGTGACTTGAGCTCATTTGGAGAAGAAACGGACGAGATTATGGACCTACACCAAATCCTTGAAGAAGTAATGCTTACAGAACGTGAAGACGGCGTCACAAGCATAAAGCGACGCCGTCGTGATCTATTCAGTGACGGCGTCTGGAATTTGGAGACGGCGTCAGGACGTGGCCGACTTAAAGATGATCTAGAATCATCCACGTAGCGACGGCGGATTGTAGTTCCTTTTACTGTTGCTTCTTGTTGATGAATGTGCGTGTTAGACCTTAGAAAACTAGCTTTTATCTGTATCGCTGTTGACACATCTAGGAAAACGCGAATGCGTAGAAAGGATACCATAGGGTAACATTCTTCATACTATCTTGCCCCATATATTGTTGATCCATCTTAAGGTATTTCACACGCATTTAATATACTCTCAAGGGCCTTGTAATAGTCTTTATACTACCTTACTTGTACTTTGCCTTAACGGAATATTAAATAGACGACGGATTCGTGTAATTCGTTCATAACTTAGGAAATACTTACACATTACATCACAAGTGTGACAAGGCAACATGATTAGGATAAACAATCTGATGAGTAATGCATGATTAAGTAAATACATTCAATTATCATAAAGTTATCACCAGTAAATTAGTTTATCAATTTGTTTAGTTAATAGTTTATCAAACCATAGATTTACTTGCTTTCCTATAAATATAAAAATACAAAAATAATCTTCTCTCAACCCCTAGAATTTTGTTAGACCGTGATCAAGCATTCCCAACTTATTCCCCTAAAGAACGATAACAACCCTCGAGTCTTGCCTATACTACTACTACAACGGTTAGGTACTCTGCCAAGGGAGTTATAAAACTTCTTGTTGAAGTCCTACGACGAGCGCATCATCGGTAAAGTTGCCTTTGTACCCTTAATAATTTAATTAAACAAATTCTTATTTTATGTGAACAGGCATCCATTAAGTCCTCTTAGATGGTTTTATTATGAGATCGATTACCGGGGTGAATTGGAATATTCATATGTATGAAAGTTTTAATGTGTGACTTTCTGGTGTGCCTTTAGTGTAATGAGGTTACTTGGACACACTTTCTCTTAAAATGTAGCTGAAAACTGAAACAAAAATAAAAAAATACATGTCAATATCTATGAGCAAACATGTGACGAAAGTGTGTGGAGCAAAACATCTACACCAAACACAGATTCACCTATTATAGAGTAAAAGTAGAACCTCAAATAAGAACGAAACTTTAAGGTGCGTTTGGTTTTATGTTGGTTTTTTACAAAAGGTTTAGGATGAAAACACATTTTGCATGTTTAGTATGAAAACATAGCATTTAATTTTGAAGTGAACCTCTTCTGATCGAGTACACAGAAATCCATACACAACAGGTAGGTTTTCGGTGTAGGGATAGTTTTCTTATGACCTGTGTATGATGAATGAATGTATCGAGAGTTTTTTTTCTCAAATATACACTTTAGGCCAAAACTATTAAACATAAACTATGAAGTACATGTGCTTTTGATATTTTTTTGATACACATGAGTGTAAAAACGATTTTATACATTATTTTGCCAAATCTGGAAATATCAAAACGTTTTTATTTTAAACATCTTTATTAAAAAAATCAAATTAAAAAAATTATTACTTAATAACGGAAGAATTGATTTATTTTAAATAAAAATTTTCACTTTTCGTTTTCCTTTACTATATAAAAGATATATTATTTTTAAATAATGATAAATCTCAATCATAATTTATATTTCAATATATCTATATCTATACTGCTATATAAAACATTTATAATGTGGGACCCATTAAAAATTAAGATAAAGAGGTGCAATCTTGACCATCCATCTCATTTTTAGGAATCATATCAAAAAGTGACATGTGTCACATTTTGATTAAAAAATCACATTTATTTTCAAATTGAAATATCTTTTTATCAATTTAATTTTAT